>JAIPRL010000366.1:0-141008 GCA_025469235.1 Pemphigus obesinymphae
GAATAAATAAAAATAAATAAATAATATCCATCATGATATAAAAGTCGCACATTCCAGGTATCACACATTTTTCAATTAATATTTTTGAACTACCAATCTGATCAGACGTGTAACGTCTCACGAGGGTGCAGATAAACTGGACGGGATATTATAACTATCATGGAAATTATAATAAAAAAAAAGTAATTCAAATAAAATAATGAAAAATAAAAATAATTAATGTAAATATAAACCAGGAATATTTTAAATACAATGCACTGAAGATAATATTTAATCCATCTAGATTTTATATAAATATAAAATATTTACATTTAATAAGTAATAGCTAATAAATAACGATTATTCTGAAACATTACTTTATTTAAGTTTTAATCTATCAAAATATTCATATACAACCTATTCAAATAATATCCCTGTGTGCAAAATTTAATCTCCGAGATGTAACATAGTAATCTCATTGAGTCATGAGAGGTTCGGTATTTGTACCTATAGACCGTCTAGAGATGTCACTGGCACGCTTAATGCGATGTCACAAAATAATGTTCTATGTTTCGTTACATTGAAACTTCTATTGGCCTTTTAATATTTTGCTTATTGAAGTTGCTAGACTGCACAAATAACAATGAACAAAACAAAAAAAGGTCAAGTGGCGGCCGACGTCAATTGTCTCCCGCAGAGACAACAACAACGTATGTTTCACAAATTCTTGTAATTTTTTGCAGTCTTGAACCACCTACGTACCTACATAAACTCTAACGCCTTACCGACCGGGGTATCTATTCAGATTGACAATTAGAAAAAATATCGTGTATTTAAACATACTGAAATTATTACGGACACCCGTAATGTCATATTATACTCGTAAATCGTAATTTGTGATATAGATAACTAAAATTATAAACAAAGATTTACGATAATACATAGGTATATGATTTTTATATTATTTTTATATGTAGGTAGTACCTACACTATATAATTGTAGATCCAATATTGGTAAATAGCTAATAAAACATACCTATCTGAACATTCAAAATTTTACTCTTAATATTTAATTTAATTATTACAGCACAGAAACTACAAAAATATTATAAACATTTATAGTTTGGTGTATTATAATAGGTATGTAATACTATATCAGTACCTTATTCCAGTGTGACTAAAACGACTACCTATTATTATTTATTAATTAGTATATTATTAATTACCTATCTGTTTTGAAGACGACATGGTTATGGTAAACTTGAAACTTGTATAATATTTTGAATAATAGGTAGGTATGTAACAATGTATAAATCCTGGTATAAATGTATTATAATATGTAGGTATAAGCACTTTGTCCACAATGGCACGATGTGTTTACTGTTCTGTATTTTTATGAAAAAGACGAGTGGATATGTGTTGTGAATAGAACAACGTACGTCGTTTCTCAAAGGAAATTCCGGGTGATAATCACGACCGATTATAGATAAAATTATTTATCTCTGTAACCACCACAGATATGTATAATAAACTAGATTGCTAACTGCTACATATTTCCCGTGTAAATAATTGAAGTCACCATCTTTGTGGGAATTAGAATCTTATCACATTTATATTATCAATTTGTGTGTACAATAAATAGATATCAGACGATATGTATAATAAATTGTGGTAGTCACAATATTATTACTTATAAATAGCTACTTACCTAGATATTTTAACTTTAAATAACAGGCAAAATAAAATTATGCAAATACATATTATTACGTTCCCTTGAAAGTCGAATATCGTTGAATGCCGAAAGTTCAAACTTTGGAGATTAATTTGATTCTCAAAAGATCGAAGATCGTCATGGTAATCGTCCAGTATTTTTTAATATTTGAAATATTTCCTTCTTTGATAATTTTAAAACTATATAGGTATGTATATATAAAATATATAATATATATATTTATATTTTATTAAAATATTTACAAATTAATAATGAATTTTATTAATTATTAATGTAATAAAATAATAATATTACCTTATTATGTAAAGCTTATGAATTACTACATATATATTATTAAACAATATATTGTTAACTATAGTTTTGTATAATTTTTGCGTCTTCTACTGACATTCTTTCATCATTTTTGTTTTAATATTTTACTGTGCTCCCAACACTTACAACCAACAACTCAACAAGACGGGCATTTTTTAATAAAATCTAATATTTATGTTATACGTGTACACCTAAGTTATAGCATTAATGTTCGTACAAACATATGTATAATACATAAGTATTATTATTATTATAGGTATATCGTACATATGTAGCTGTATATTGTGATCCCAAGTATATATTATTATACAGCGGTTTTACGCGGTATAAATTCAAAATGTCTTATTATCACAATATTCTGTGATAATACATTGATAATGGTACACGGCCCACAAAAATGGCCTTCAAAAAACTTCACTTTTACCCGGGAGTTAGCAATCTAGTTTATTATACATATCTATGGCTAAAATAATAAATAAGTACTGATAATAAAATATCATTTATCAGATAGTGGCGACAGGTCATTTTGGGTAGTTTAGTTTTTATTTTTTAATATATCATATCTAACTTGTTGAAATTATATAAATATTATTAGAATTTATGTTAGGGTGTAAATAAGTTATATAACTTTCATTTTTTTTCATTATTATGTTAATATTATAAATAAGGTAAAAAAGAATTAAAAATAAAACACAATTTTTAAATTCACTTTGGTTGTTTATGAAAACTCCTATTTATATGGAATGTGCTAGAATATTTCACCAAACATTTAAAAAATAATATTATTCTGTTAAATTTAATTTCATATTTACAAACGATAAAAAAGGTTAGGTAGTAATAATGTAGTATATTTATTTAAAATTACATTTGGCAACAATGGAAACCTTGAATCTACAATTTCATAAGTTGGTTTGTTTTGTATTTGTCTATAACTTTTATCAAATATAAATTAATACTTTTCTCATTGTTTATTATATCACGCAAGTACTGTAGTTAACTAAAATTAAGAAAAATAAAAATACACATTTTGTTTCTTGTTTAAATAAATTTGTTACTTTTTTAAAATATGTTCTAAAGAATATCATATTAATAATATAATACATTAATAGGTACTACCTATTATATTTTCAATTTTTTTACTATTATTATTTTTTTTTTTAGTTTTTAAACTAAATGTTATGAAATGATTGAATGTGTTCACGAAAGAAAGAATAACATGTTTGGCTCTAGCAGTAAGCTAGATGTCGATTCTACTGGTAAGATTAGTATTTTTATATTGATAAATTAACTGTACCTAATAAACATTTGTATATAAATGTTTTAAGAAAATAATACCTAAATATAAATACTCATTTCAGTACCTAAACATAACTTTTATTCCATATTTTTACTATTCTACCATGTACTAATCTTATGTATAAATTACACCCACACAATTTATCAATAAAGAAGTTTTTACCTGGGTATATTTAAACATATTTAAGTATGTAATACTTCATTTTAATTACAGGAAATTTGGCACACAGTGCTAGTGTCAGCAGTGATATTTCAAGTCGTACCAAAATGGATATTGTGTGTGTAATAGATGTAGTTCAAACTAGTAATTTATCACATCGTAAAAGAGCTTTGGAAGAAGTAAAACAAGCATGCATGATGGTTAATGCTAACTTGTTTATTGTTTCGGTACCTAACATTGTTGTTTAATATTATTTATACTTGCTTATAATCATATAATTAAATTGCTCTATTAAAAAAAAAAATATTTAGTTTGATAAATTAGATTTTGGAGAAACCGTTGAGTTGGATACATTTTACAATGCAGATGTAGCTATTGTTGATTTATCAATACAGTTTCAACAAAGCTCTTTATTTTATCATTTGGGTTTACGTGAAAGTTTTGGAATGAAACAAAACATATTGTTGTACAATGATCTCGATACTGAAGTTACATTACGACTTAAGGTATTTATGATAATTGATAATAAATCAAATACTTATTAACATTACCTAGTTGTTATGTGACCATAATTTAATTATTAATTTTAATTTAATGAAAAACAATAACTATACCAATGCAATTTTTTCAGTTGTCTTGTGGTTCTTATACATTTCTTTCATATAAATTAGCTGATTGTGGTACTTGCCTTACTACCAATACTTCATTTCAAGATGAGAGTGGTACATGTGCTTTTGAACCTCGAGTACCAATTACAGTAAAATTAAAAAAGTTGTTAAAAGATGTTGAAGTTCAAACCAAGTATGTATATATATATATATATATATTTTTTTTTTATAGGGGGAGGGCAAATGCAGTTTAGTATCTATGAAAAATGTTTACTTTTTTCCCAAAATATGTTTTTGTATATATTTATATATATCTAATTCCACTTCCATATTTTGTTTATTTTAATTTTTGAAAAATCAAGTTGTTTTTATATAATTTCAAAGTGAGAATTTTTTCAAACACTGTCAAATACAAAAACACACATTTAGACTTCAGAAAAAAACGAAAATGAAAAATACACATAGATATAATAAAACTATACTTTTAATTTTAATTATTTTTATGTTGTACCAGTGGCGTAGCTAGGATTTTTATTTGGGGGGGGGCTGATAATTTTTTATATAGAGGAGGGTTAAATAGGGTCCTCCATACGTTTGGTATGCCAATGCTGTGGCTATACTTTTAGGTTTGGTTTCTGTACATCTTTTCACTACTAAACTGCGTAATTAATTAAATTATTAGTAATCCTTACTTTTGATTTTATAATATACCTACTTATATTTTATAATACTATAAAATTAATTACCTCGATTAAAAAAGAAAGAATGAGAGGAAATTATGAATTTTCTTTTGTATTAATAAAATGTATAATAACATATTAAAAATGTGATTCAGTATTGCATGAGACACAGTGGTGGAACTAAGAGTTAACTGCTGGTTAGCAAATTCAAATAGGGGTCTCGACCCATAGATTTATTTTCTTTCTATATTTTTATAATTTGTTAATGAACTAGTACCTAATTTCCATCAATAATAAAAATATTAATTTTATATATTTATAGGTACCTAGTAATGGTTATTAAAACATATTAGTTGGACTTACTAAATGAAATGAACTATATATTTTATACAGGTTCTTGTATTTTTTGTGAAATAAATCAAATAAGGTTGGGGTTTTGCTTTTTTCAGACATTTTATTTGATTTTAATATATTTATTATATGTATAACACTTACAAGCACACTGTACTCAACAACAACGTACAAAATGGTACAAAAAATGAAAACCACAGCCCGAAAGATAACATATTGTGTGTGTGTGTGTGTGTGAGTAAAAATAGCGAAGGAGACGTGAGACAATAATATATAAATACGACCAATTTGTAACAGTGCACACTATCAATATTTGAATATAATACTATCGAATATTGAATATTATAAAATTTTGTAAAAAACCAATAAGATAAAAAAATAGAAAAAAAGATTTAAATCTGTAAACTAACATTTTAGACTTTTGCATCGACCTTCATATAAATTACAATTTAAATATATATGGTTATGTACCCAATATGTTCACAGAACATTGAAAGCATTTTTAAATTTTCTTGAAATTTCGGGGAGAGCTGCAGCCTCCTCAGCCCCTCCCCTTGGTTACGCCACTGTGTTGTACTAAAATTATGTGTATTATCTATAGGTATTTTTTATATTCTATAAATTAAAATGTTTTATTTCGGTTTAATAGAGTTCATATTAAAGAGAAATTTCTATCAGATTTAAGAAAAGCAAGAGAATTTTACTCTGGGGAAGAGTTACGTACAAAATTGCTTATAATGAGAAAACGGCTGGATGATCCACATGTACTTTCTGGTGATGTAGTTCTCAATATGTTGATATCATTTAGAGATTTACAGGTATATGTTTGTTTTATTGATTAAACTAATATCACAGATTATATGAGTATATGAATTCATGTAATCTGTGCTAATATGTTAAAATCTATTTTGATACTAGGACTATGATGCAATGGTTCAACTTGTTGAAGACATACAAACTATTCCAAATAAAAAAAATTATATACAAACACCAGCACTCCGATTCTTATATCCTTTTGCTTTGAATAGGTGATTCATTTGTTACACAATTTTTTTTAGATTTTAATGTTTATTAAATTTTCTTGTTTTATAAATTATAATTATTTTATGTTCAGGCGCAATAAATCTGGTGATCGAGAAAAAGCATTGCAAGTAATTGAACTTGCATTAGAAAAAAAAGAAAATCATATACCAGATATGCTTTGCCTATGTGGACGAATTTATAAAGACAAATTTGTTGAATCATCATATGAAGATAAATCTGCCCTTCAAAATGCTATCCATTGGTATAAAAAAGGATTCAAAGTGCAACCAAATGAATATGCTGGGATTAATTTAGCCACATTGCTAGTAATTGCGGGGAATGAATTTTCCAAGTCTGAGGAACTTCAACATATTGGTATATTGCATTTATTATTTTTAATCTATATAATTATATCTTAAATCGTTAAACTTTATGTTTGTATTATATTTGTAGGTATGGTTTTAAATAATTTAATTGGTAAGAAAGGAAGTTTATCATCTCTAAAAGAATACTGGACTGTAGCAACATTTTTTGAAATCAGTGTGTTAGCAGAAGATTATAGTAAAGCAATTCAAGCTGCAGAATGTATGTTTAAACTAAAACCTCCAAATTGGTTAGTCTTAATGGTTTTGTGTACTATATATTATAGTATGTCACAAGTGTATACAGTGTTGAAAAAGTTGTTTATTTTTTTTGTAGGTACTTAAATTCAACAGTTGGAAATATCATATTAATTAGTAAGTTTAGAAAAAAAAGTGAAGAAATTGAATACACAGCAGAAGAAGAGATCTTTAGTTTTTGGATGGACTATTTTGTAGAGGCTACCAAAACAGAAATTGACGATAGCATTCGTTTTCCTGTAAGTAGTAGAACAAGTAAAAGTTATTATGATGAAATTAATATCATAAAAAAATATATTTTTAACCGTTAATAACAATTGATGTTTATAGATATTAGTTTTAGAACCATCAAAAGTGTTTATGCCTAGTTATGTTAATGTAAATCTTGGTGCTGAAGAAAAATCTATTCGTGTTTGGAATCTATGTATGGAAAGTAAAAGAGGAACTTGTAAACAAGTGCATGATTGGCTGTTTGTTGCTAGTATGATTAGGGGTGTTAGGTATATTTATTTATATTTTTTTTTATACATTTATATTATGTTTCAATTATACATATTATTTATAGTTTATACAAAAGAGATGAAAGGTGTTTATTTTTGTATGTTCACGAAAATTCTGATGATTTTCAAATGTATTTTCCATCATCTGAGTACCGTCAAAGGTTTTATGATCTCGTTATAAAAATGACAGAAGGTGAAGAAGGGATGATGACTAATCTAGATGAAGATTCGACAGGGGATCAAATAGATGTACTTTTGTTTTTCTTTGTTAATGATCATTTATATGATTGATTATATCACATTTATTGTATAAATTATATTATTTTTTATAGTTTGAATATGAGCTGGATGATTTACAAAAAAAAATAGTTCTTGGTAAAGGGACTTATGGTATTGTATATGCAGCTCGTGATCTTAATACACAAGTGCGAATTGCAGTCAAGGAAATACCAGAAAAAAATTTAGGGTATCTATTATTTTTAGTTGATTATTTGGTATTTATTTTAATTTAAGTGGACACTACACACTTGTTTTTTAAGGGGGTTGTGTATAGGCAATTTTTAAGGCATTTTTATATTTAAAATTAGTCCCGTGTCTATCACTTTTTATTGTATACATAAAAGTGTTAAGATGAGTTTTTAATATAATTTTAGAGTAAAAATATCTATTATCAAATCAACAAAGGATAAATTTGGATTTTTTAATTTATTAATTTAAAAAAAACTAATTGTAGTTTTAAAAAGTTAAATTTTTCAACTTTTTTTTTTAAGCAATAAATTAAAAATCCCAAATTGATTTATTTCAAAATTTTGTCCACTATTGATTTGATAATAGGTATTTTTAATCTAAAATCACTTTAAGAATCCGTTTTAATGATTTTGCATAGACATGCTTTTATCGCTGAAAATCATTGGTGTAGCGTCTTCTTAAATATAATTTTTTTTAAGGTATGTTCAACCATTGCATGAAGAAATAAAACTACATTCTCAATTGTATCATCGAAATATTGTACGTTATTTAGGATCAATATCTGAAGATGGTTTTTTTAAAATATTCATGGAACAAGTACCTGGAGGTTAATTAATTATTATTATTATTAAAATATTTAATGAAAATAAAAAAATACTGTTAATTTTTACTTTTTTTAGGAAGTCTGTCTGCCTTGTTACGTTCAAAGTGGGGTCCTTTAAAAGAAAACGAGTCTACTATTTCTTTTTATACTAAACAGATTCTAGAAGGGTTGAAATATTTACATGATCAAAAAATTGTACACCGTGATATAAAAGGTGATAATGTTCTGGTTAATACCTACAGTGGTGTTGTCAAAATATCTGATTTTGGTACATCTAAACGTCTTGCTGGACTATGTCCTAGTACTGGAACTTTTACAGGCACATTACAGTACATGGCTCCTGAAGTAATAGACAAAGGACAGAGAGAATATGGCGCTCCGGTATGTTGGATTTAACCAATTATAATTGTATTTAAAAAATAATTTATGTATATATTTTAATTATTTTGTAGGCTGATATATGGTCATTAGGATGTACAGTTGTAGAAATGGCAACTGGTAAACCACCATTTATAGAACTTGGGTCAGCAGAAGCTGCTGTTTTTAAAGTTGGTTTCTATAAAATTCACCCAGTAATACCAGTTGAACTCAGTGACCGAGCCAAAAACTTCATACTTCGCTGTTTTGATGCTGATCCAGACAAGCGAGCAACAGCCACTGACTTGTTAGAAGATTTATTTATGTTCGAGTATGTTTATTGAATTATAAATATTATTAAATAGTGATTTTAATAAGCGTTGAAATCTATTTGAATTTTATTGGTTTTAAAACAAGTATTTTAATTTCTTCAATTTAGGGTTTAAACAGAAATTTAAATTTTTTCAATTTTACAAGTTATCTATTTATTTCCAGTAGAACTTCAATTAACCATTACTTTCTTTAATCTGTTATTTAAAAAAAAAAAATGAATGCATATTTTATATAGTATTACACCTTATTATCTAATGTAAGCATATTAAATTAGTACTGTACTGTATACTCTTATTGTAACTTACTTTTGTAAATATAAATGGGCATTATTCATTTGCACACATTATTTTCATTTACGTTTTGTCTCCAAAGCATTAAAATTACATTACTATGTTTATTTCAAAATTTCTATTAACCGTCACAATTCCGGTCCTGACGTTGATTTCATTTCAAACAGATTTAAGCGTAAAATATATGATATATAACTATTACAATATTTTAATAGAGGATAGATAATAAACAAACAAAATTATAAATTTACAATAAAAATAAAAATGGCTGCATTGAATTAATTTGCGTTTTGTTACACATAAATGAGGAAAGATGTGTTTTTGTTTGCTGCTTTAATCTTAGAATTAAATAAACAGTTTATTGGAAAAAATTGATAGAAAAATGAACATTTGAGTTGATCAATCGGCTTGGAACACAGAAATTTATTATAATAGTGAGGGAGAGTTAACTGATCTAGAGAGATTCAAAAGAAATAGGGAGTTTGCAGTTTGCTTACGATCAGTAAGACTATTGAAATTGAAGAATTTACGCTGAACTTTCTCGAGTGAAATTCAATCAGTTGAGGTAGATGGATAACTGAACTATATTCAAGGAGAAAACAAACTAATGAACAATAAACAGACGTTAAGGAAGCTGAGAGTTAAATTCCTTAAAAACATATTTTATATTGTCATAAGAAAAGAATAATATACTAATGGGTTTTGTTTTATTTCGTCTCCCATTTTTGCAAAAGTTTAAATTTAATTTGATTATATATTTATTAATTACACAAAAACATTCACAACAAAATAAAATAGTGATATATAATATACACACGTATACAGTATAACATCGCGCGTTTCACAAAATGGTTTCAGATGGGTTTATAAAAAAAAAAAACAAGTTTTCCCTTAGATTATAATTTGTTAGAATGTTTATAAAATATTATTGCATTATTTTAGAAAGAAGAAAACATCCAAAGCTTTAACTGCTCCTCTTGAATTTAATCGAAGTGTATCAGTACCAGTAGAGAAAGGCTTGAAAACTAACCAAGTGTCTATTGATCAAGAAAATGTGAATGAAAATCCTAATAAACAACGAGTATTAAAAGAAGACAGGTAAATTACTTTAGTTATTTGTATTTAATGCTCTGTAATTCAGTTCCAACATGATTAATTCTATCTATTACTTGATGATTAATATTCTAAAATTACTTTAAAGGTTGAGGTTTTAAGCATGTTTTTTTCTATAATTTTATAATTGTTTTTGTTATAAAATATAATATATTATATATTTTTAATACCTATTAATTCATTAATTAATGTAAAATATTTACTGAGGAACACTAGAAATTATTAAAAAACATAATTATAAAATTATATTAATTGATATTACAAAAAAAAGAAAAAAAAAATAGTTCTCATTAAGATATTGTAGAAAATGTACTTTTTTTTTATTGAGCGTAGAACATACAAATCCAATAATAACTAAAAAGTGTTCAAATGGATCTGGTCATAAGCGCCTATGATAATAATCACTACCTAAACTGTACATTTAGCATAAAGTATTATCATCATCGATGTAGATACCTTTAAATCTAGGGATATTATATGGCTCGTACAAAATTATTATTACTATCTATTATAGGCTATAAATAATTAAATATGGATGATTGCTATTGGACACTTATAGACTTTTAATTTGACAAAATAGGATAATTTTTATTTGAAATAATCAGGTTGTTTATGGGCCATGATAAGCAATTTGGGCATAAATTATTTTCACTGATTGTTATTCAAAAATATTTTTATGATAAATATTTCATGCGTAAACTAATATTACCATTACCATTCAAATTTTCTTAAAGTATTTTTCATTTAAATTGTACTGTTATATTTTTTATTTTTCACAAAAATAAGGGAATATTTAATCTGTAATATTCTTATATTTTTAAATTATTTGTTTATAATTTTATCTTTCTCATATTACATGTTTTTTACTCCTTAACTAAACTTATAAAATTATATCACACATTTTAGAACAAAAATAATATAACACTTCTCAAATAGTACAATTATTAATAAACTTTAAAATGATTCAAATCCTAAATGTTTTTATTTTTTAGCAATTTCAAATATAATTATATGTATTTTAGGGCAGTGTGTGAATATTTGTGGGTTAATTGGATATTTATAGTATACCTATTTGACTGTTTTTTTTTTTTAAAGAATCAGCTTTGGAAAATCTGTGTTTTATAAATAATAAATCAGTTTTCTCAAATGTCAATGTTAAGCTATTTTATGTTGATAATCCAAGAGTAAATTATGATTGTATTAAAACCTCACATTATATATTTCTTGCCGTTTACCAATTGTAATGTAATTTTTAAACGTTTTAATCCATATTTGACCAGCATTAGAATGGCATAATTAATAAGTTAATTAAAATTTGCATTATATAACGTTGCTAATTACAAATGCAAAAAAAAAAAAAAAATGCTTCAGATTTATGCTACTAATGTGTTACTTAGTGAGGGCGCTTACATTGGAGTGTGTTTGTATACAGCTGGTTAACAAAATCCCAACCTGAAAAGATCAAACAAAACCAGTTCCTTTCTTCCATCAGTTTGCCAAACATGCAGTACTCTAATAACAGGTATATTTTTTTACTCGTCGTAGAATATACAAAATAAATATAATATATGTGTATAACAACAACAGTGTACCTACCTTAATTGTTATTATATATGTAATATAAGGAGTACCTGACTCAACATTGTTAGGTTGCGAGGAAGCCGGTTTAACTAAAATTTAAAATAAAAATCAGAGATTAGTGTCTAGATAAAGTTTGATTTAAAATATCCCAATAATATTTTTGATGTAGGTTTATTATACATTTTAATTAGGTATACATATACAACAGTTAATAACAATAATTTATTGATATTCAAATTCTTAAATTTGGTCCTCAGTTTGAATATTTTATTTGTTATTAAATATGCATCAAAGCCTGCATGTAATTAATGTATGTTATTCTCCCGGCTTCTCTCATAATGTATCTTTTGTATTTTCAAGTTAAAAATTTTTTTTTTCATATTACCTATAGAAATTATGACAAAATATATATTATACATTAGGATTGAGATGTATATTATTAATTCCACTGATTTTATCAAAAGCACGCTTTTTAAATTAATATTTTAATTTTAAACACCGTTTATTTGGTAGAGGGGGCTATTTTATGGATACATAACAGATATATAATACCATACAATTTATATTGTGGAATATCACTACACACAATTGGTTTTAACTTTTTCAATTTAGTTTTGATGGGCAAAAAGACAACAGGCGGCAGTCTTCAGGAACGTTAGTATCGCCCGAGATTGACATGGGCACAACAGGTAGCACTGCAGAGGCGGAACACGACGGTTTTTACATGTTGAAAAAAGATTCCCAGAGGAGGACTACACTAGCCCGGGTGTTGGCTCATGATCAATCCACGCTGTGTAAAGTTTGGCTATCATTTGTACGTCGAGATTTTGGCCAGCCCATGTTGACTAATGAACACTTGGAGATATTGATGAAGGGCCTTCGGGACTACATTATAGACCAGAATAGGACTGTTGTTGAGCAGACCATGTACAGTCTTAAGGAACAACTGAACTTTGACTCAGATGCTGTGCATCAGTTGCATTTCTCATTGTACTTGTTCCAAGACGCAGTAAGAAAAAGACATAATAATAATTATAGACATCATCTACACATCTACCTTCTCAGTGCCATAAAATTTTTCTCTCATGATAATAAACAGAAAATTAACTACTCATGTGTGGCATGTACCCCAAAACATGATGTTGTTTTTTTTATTGCTTTTAAGTCTTAATGTAGAGCCCAGCGCTGAACTTGGATTAAAAAAGGTCAATACATAATATAATCAAATTATAGAATAACAGTAAAAAGTTAATTAAGTTGGTAAAAATAAGTGGTATATGAGACTCGAGGTTTTGTATATTTTTAAATTTATTGTTAATAAAAATTGTACCCTATTATTTACATACCTCTAGTGTTATCTAAATTTAAGGTTTTTGTTAGTTACCTATATACTTATTATCGTATGATATACTGAAATACATTGTTGTTTTATAGGCCAAGTACGTATTACGACTGCACAACATTAAGCCTCATTGGATGTTTGCCTTAGATAACTTGGTTCACAGTGCTGTGCAAGCAGCCATTACCGTTCTTAAACCCGGTAAATATATATACTCGTCTAGTACCTACCTATTTATTATTGTCATTTGTATACATAACTAATATATTGTATATGACGACAAACATGGCTTTATGTACCTAGACTCAAATAATGGTATTTTAAATGTAAATTATTATAATAGAATTTGAAGACAATCTTGCGTCTAAGGAGACCAAACCGGATGGTAGTATTTTCTCAGCCATAACGGACGACACAAAAAACAGCTCGCCATCATTTGGTTCTTCAATTAAGTCTCACAAAACCGACGACAGTATTTACTCAGCAAGTCCATCAACAAAAAGTAAACACGAGGTTCAAAGGCGCATACTAATGCTTCAAGCTGAAAACCACAGGTATGTGTGTATAATAAACTACATCATTGTCTATTAATAACTAACTATATATAAATATCTACTAGTATTTGAATAATCTTGAAAATAATATTTACGTTTTTTTAACGTAGCTTACATGGTATATTGGAGGTTTGTATTATGTATATATGTAAACATATAGTTATTAAGTAAGAATGGTCCAATTCCAAGCATGTGTGTGTGTAATGTTTACATATTTGCATATTTCATTTCACATACGTATATATTGTTAAATATAAAATAACACTTGTGTGTACAATTGTACATTTGAATAAAGAATATCGGAACTAAGAATTTGGAATAAAGACGTTTTACCTATAAACTGTTATTAATTATTATTACTATTGTCTATATTTCGAAGTCTGTTATAACTTCTAACAGATGTTCATACTTTTGTAGTAATTTCATTATTTATTACTTCTTATAAATAAATGATCATTATATATTATGTTCAATTTTTTAACAGTTAGTTTTATGACAATACAAAAACAATATTAATATAAACAAATTTGATAAATGTTTTTTTTTTTCAAATATGAATAATTGGTAAATGTCTTTCCCGAAAGTCAATGCCAGGTTCATGCTATACATTAGTTTCTGTTTTAAAGTTCATAATAAAATATTTAGATTAGTATAGAAAAACATTTGTTACTGTACTCTGTCCAGTGGGAGAACGCCGACCAAAAAAATTAATATTTTGGTTTTAGGTTCAGATTGTTAATAATAACTAATTAATCATTATTCATTATATTATTATCACAGTATTACTACTATACTGCAACTCAAAAGAAAAGACACCGGTTTGCGCATCGCAGATGACAATCGCTGCGTACCCTTATAAAATTTTTTTCAGCTTTACCTCACAATATGTGTTTCCGAACATGCTCGGCCACTATTGTCGTGTATACACCGAATTATATTATATAACGAAACCAGAAACCTAAAAATTCATGAATGTTGTGTAATCGCGTAATAAATTAAAATAATTATCCGCATAATAATAATACATTGTAATATAATATTGGGTTGGTTTTATAAATATCTTTATGTTATAATCGATTAGTTAATAATAAATAATTAGCTATAAATAAAAAACATTTCTTTTTCTGTAATCAATGTTTAATGTCGTCAATGAAAAAATGGAGAGGCAGAAAAAATATTTTTATATATAATAGTAAATTTCATTGATTTAAAAATACAAATGCGTCGTTATATTATTAACGCTCTGTATAACCATCATGCAGTTTGGCAGACGGCGGCCGTGCGCTACCAGCAGCACTGCATACGGTGGCAACACATGGCTTCAATGGTCATATGGCGCCGAGTGACTTTTCGTCTGGTATGTGCACTGCCCGACTAAAACTGATCCGCTGCCCGGTGTCTTCTCTTTTGGGACGCAGTATAAGTATAGATACATAATCAAGTCATCAACATGTTATAACCACATAAAGTATTTTTAGCTTATATTATGTTTATTACATTTATTTAATCTAATGCTTAAATATTATACTTTGTTAAAATTAAATGCATATATAAGCATTTTTTATGTAATATTCAGGTATACAGGGTACCTAGTTTTATACTTTTATCTTAATAAGTAATTCAGTAGTCTCGGTAATACGACATGAACTGGAATACTATTAGATCATAAAATTAGTTATATTTATTTATTTAGTTAGATTTATTGAATTTCATAAACATTTTTTTTTTTTTTAATTCTTGATGCTTGAATGAGTTGAGTTTATATTTTCAACACTAATTTTATATTTTAATTCTAATGTGAACATAGTGTATTTTTGTTTAACTGACATAATGAGTCACTCTACAGTGCATACACGTATATTATACAAACAATATTTGCGATTGTCAGTCAACTAAATAAAATATCTAATTGGTTCATTATTCTGGACTTTATTGTTTTTATTAGCTATTTGGTCGTTATTATAAGAATTAAAGAGGGTCAAGTTATTGAATGTATCTGATTATCATATGGCCGGATTACCGAGTTTATTATAATAATTTTAAACATAACACTGAAAATGTATAAAAGAAACTTGTAACTTATTTAGTATTTTTTTTTTTTTTTTTTTTCATTAAGTAATTTGAGTACCTATACAAATGTACAGTTACTAAAATTGAGTAACTAAGTCTTTAGCAGTTGTGGTCTTGACATGACACATATTTTCCAATTCAAGATATTTTATATAATCATGAGCTAAATTAAACTATTCAATAGTATAAGCTATATAAAAAGTATAGGAAATAGTCCAGTAACAATAAATTATCTATTCTAATATAGTGTCGCGTGATTGAAGATACATTATATTTGAATACCGGGTAACATAATATTAGATAACATAAAAAATATAAATTTAAAGTTCCATGATATATTTAGTATATTGTAGTAATGTATTTTCTATCAAAATTGCTGTGTGATATTTGAGTTTTGAATTTTAGACTTCTGGAAGAAGTATTAGACTGTCGAAAATCATATAACAGTTTGCTGAAAAAAACGTTGGAAGATCAAAAAATCCAGACTGATACATTCAAATCAATGGTCGGACAAAACATTGAAATTCACAACAATTGTTGTTGTCGTCAGGAGTATGAAGATGTTGATTATGAAAATTATGGTGATAAGGAACTTGTCGAATGGCTTCGTAACACTGGTAGATTAGATGAACAATCAATAAAAAAAGTAAGTTTTTAATTTTATTTGTTTCGCATAATAATATGTAAATGCCAGCCGTTTTTTACAATATTATACAAAAAAATATAACACTAAAATATTTTAAACAAACAAAAACCAATGATGTTTTTGTCAACAGTGTCTAATATCATTTTATACTATATTGTGAACTAATATTGTTTTAAACGTCTGATTTATATTATTTGTATTTTATTGTTTTTTTCAATAATTGAATTATTATAACCTCTATGCTGTATATTTATGTAAACAGATGGTCTATGAAGAGTTTCAATTAGACCAAATACGACAGGACGTCACCAGAGAAGATTTAAGAAGTATTGGATTGAAGTGAGTGTTTTAATTATAATAATAAAATCTTGTTATTGGTCGTCACTATATAAGCTTAAAGGCGTTCTTTTCATTAAGTATATTTTTGTAAATTTCATGGCCAAGAGGCTCAAATTGTATTATTACTTATAGCAGCAGCAGGGGGTATCTGCAATACAATTTAAAATACTTCATCGCCCATTTGACGAGCCTATTATATTATAAACTTGTCCAGATTTATTATATCAATATATATATATATATTATGGGTCTGGTATGAAAGGTCCCATATTATGAAATGCCACAAATATAACAAATCAATAAAATGTATGGTAAATTACAGTATTTAATATACAGGATAATTCAATTAACAATTCAATTTCTCTGTTATATATTTACATCCTTTTAGAATTTTCGCTATATTTTTATAAAAAGTTAGAATTTTTTTTATTATTTTTATCTTTGTTTATTAATTTTTAGATTTTATACTTTTCTGAAATGGTAACCTTTATATTTGATTTGATATTACGACACAGAATATTTTTCTAAAAATGTAGATGAATTAATAAATGAACCAATAGTGTTTATTATTTATTTATTAACATTTAAAGTTTAGAAGAGTGGAGTAGTGCTTGCTATTCCTCATCTCTTCACACATCCCTTATCCAAACTTTAATTACTTATAGCCCTGCTGGATTTATTTGCGTTTTTTTTTTTTTTTTTTTTTAATAGTCTAAAAAGTAGCTAGATAAGCTACAAATTTGAATTACAGTCAATAAATCTGAAATACGGTTTTATTTTGCATACTTTTGCCTTTTTTTTTTTTTTTACATGTACTGTATATTTCTGTATTTACTATATATTTTAACATATATGTGAAATAGGTCTAATAACCCACGTATTTCAGAAAATTTGTTTTTTTATTTTATTTTTGTATATACCTAATATTATAAATACTTGTCTGTACTACAACTTCCTATATAACTACCATATTTTAATAATACATTATAATAAAAATAATAAATAACAAAAAAAAAGTATATTTCTACAAAATAGGAGTATAAATTTATATTTAGTAGTGCATATTTTCAAGGTTTGTAGAGTACATAATTCCGAGCCATACTTTTAAAATAATAAAACTGTTGTAAAAAATTACATTTTTTTATAAAAATGTAATTAAGTAAAATATTTATAATTAATTACTGTTACACTATTTTAAATGTTTTTATATTATCTATGTTTTTATTATCAAATTTATATTATAAGGTATGACAGTGACTGGTGATTTTAAAATAACTCTGAAGCAACGAGAGAATTTTTTTTAAATTTATCGACACCATCTTAAAGTATGTAAAAAGCATTAAATAATAATGTAAAAATATAACCGCAGGTTGATGTTCATTTAAAAAAGAGTAGGGCATAAAACACGATAGCAAAAAAAGTCTAGAAGAGATGGTACAAATCCCTCCAACAAATACTAAGAGATGAACATTATGTACACACCTTTATGGTAGTTTTTTAGAGATTTGACAATTACTTACTTTGCGATGGACATCATTACTCATCAAATGGTATACAGTATTTTTCTTTATTAATTTTTTGTTTACTTGAATGTGATTAAAATATGACTGAGCTGAGAAAAAAATATTTAGTACTTTTTGAGCGTTACATTTTAAAATCACCTGTTCACTGCTTCACTCTGTATTAACCTAATAATTACAATCTAATATTGTAATATATTTAATTTAATATATTATTATTTACATGTTTTATTAATTTTAACCTGTTATTTTGTACATTTAAATAATATTTTTGACCTGACAGTGTTTTGATCGGGTCCCAAATTTTACAGCAGTTTTTTTAGTTTTGCTGTAAATTTATAATGTAACCTTACCTAATATTTGTTTTATATTTTTTATTTTCATATTAAGACGAGGCATAGAGATAAGACTGTGGAAGGAAATTGAACGCTACAGAGCGATGCCAGTTACAATCCCTGACAGAACAACATCCATGTCTACAAATACAACTGAAGATTTATTGCATCAGACAAACAATCGTATAAATAACAACTATATGTATAACATTTAGGTGCAATAGATTGTTATAAACAACTATAATTTTTTGTATTTTTTTTTTTTTTTTTATATCCTGTGCAATGTTCTTAAAATTTGTTATATTAATAATAATAATAATAAAAACAACAGTTTTATTTGTTATAGAAATACGTCTTAACTTGATTTAAATGAAAAATTACATTTGGTAAACTAAAAATAAGTTTAATCTTTATTTATACATAACTTCCTAGGCTTATTGTTAACAAATTTATGGAGCCAAAATATATTTTTTTGAAATTTTAAGTTTAAAATATTTCTGAGTACACAACATTATTTCAATGTCTCACACCTATTATATTTGTAGCGGTGAACATTTCATAAATATAAAAAGTAATCATAAATTATTTAAAATGATTAGTATTGACAAATTTAATTTATCTACCAAGCTTTATAAAATATTGTCTTTTGAGCAAAAATAATATAATATATTAATATGTCTGTTCATGCATTATGCACTTTTAAATTAAGTATTTGAAACAAAATATTCATTGAAATTGTGATGATAAAATATTGTTGACCAATAACATTAAAAAATATTTGGAATATTATATTAGCTAGTATACAGGTAGTACTATTTTATAACAGGAGTCTCCAAACTATGGCCGCTAACGAGTTTTAACCGGCCCTCCAATGGACTATAAAAAAATAAGATTATCTAGATATTCTGCGTTTTACAGCAGTTCGATGGCTCATTCATATTTTTTTTTGTCAACATTTTTAGTGATAAGAAATGTTTTAATTGAAAATAATAGACCATTGTTTTAACTAACTAGCAGATTGTGAATGGGTTTGGAAATTAGCTTTTTTGTAAGCACAAACTATGTAAAATTATTAATCAAAAATATGTATAATTTTTAATCCTTGTGTGTGTATATTATATTTCTGTAAAATTAAAAATAATTTGTGTTTATATACTACTTTTGGCCCACCAAGTTATATGGTCATTGAATAAAAAAAACTTTGGAGACCCCCTGCTTTATAATTTACAGACAAAAAATATATTTTTTGTTCATTTTTGTGGTTGGTTGTGAGTTATCCGATGAATATTTTGAAATCTAAATTGAAAATCTATCTACTTTTGATAGACCTATATTTTACTTTTCAAATAGGTATTTTTTTTCTTAAATTATTGATGACTAATATTTGTCGACCAAATATTAAATTATTAGGTGTGAAAATTTTAAAATAAGTATTTAAAGTTAATTTGTCAATAAATCTGTTTTAAAAGTCCATATTGGACTACGCAATAAATCACTATGACGAACAAAACATTATTGAGTCATAGACAAATAATAATATATTATGGATGTGCAATGATTGTAATTTTATCATATACAGGGCCAAGACCGGCTCAAGTAAAAATTTATTAAATTAGGCAAGATTACATTTTGCCGCTTCAAAAATATAAAAAAAACTTTTTCTATGATTTGCGCATACCCTATGTAGGTATAAATTTTCTTCCAGAACCTTCTTAAAAACATAATTGCTCACTTCTTCAAATAAGCATAAAAAATGCCACTCCTATACGAAAGTTCCGCTCTAGGCTGGCGCCTAGCTCGCCCATACCTTGAGTCGACCCTGCATAGGGCTTACAGACACGCACACCACAGAATGTTCTGTGCGACGTACGTTCAATTTCAGTAGCATTTGGATAGTTTCAAAAAAATCTCACATTACGTACTACTCTTCGTACGTCTATGATTTTACTGGTTTATTGCTGCGTCAGTGTCACGATTTATTTAAGATAGGTAGGTAATCTTAAATCGTGGTCAGTGTCATGGTGATTGTTACCAGCGGTTTTCGGGAAAAGCGTACATTTTGAATCATGGATGCTGACAACCGGTAAGTTGAATTTCATTTTTATTTATGGATATACCTACCTAGGACCTAGGTAGGTACCTATTTTGTATTAAACAGCCCAATTCGTTTAGTCTTATAGCTTCATCACTAGTTACGGGAGGATGGAAAAGGCGTGTGTGACAAATACGTCAACACTCGTCTTTTTCTGATGGGTACTTTTCGGGATATTCTTTACGAGTTAGAAAACACAGAAGTGCAGGACATTTTCATTGCATCGCCACCTACCAACGGACTTACTACTGATGAAGACAACGTAAGATTACTATAGATAACCCATCTCGTATTAAACAGATTAGTGAAGCCCATGCAGTTTTTTCAAATCACGTTCGTATTGGAAGCACGACAAATTATAATTTTTCTGGTTACTCTGCAAAAAGGGATCTGGAATGGATAGAAGGAAATCTCGTTGATCCCTTGAAAAAATACTCTATTTTTCCAAAAGACTAGGTATCCCGAAAAAAAATATACAACATTAACTTCTATCAACATTTTTGAAGTTTTTTTTATCGACGAAGATGTAATTTCCCCGTTTGTTACAGAAACTAAAAAGTAGGTACGCTCTATCCAAAAATGAAAACAATATGAATGTTTCTGCAGAGAAAATAAAAGCTTTCTTAGGAATTCTAATTCTCTCGGGGTTATAATGTTTTACCTGGAAAAAAATGTTACTAGGATACCAAACCCGACATGAATATTATATATTATATATTATATACTACCTATCCGAGTGTATGCAGAGGGACAGATTTTTATTAATTTGTAGATACTTTCACGGGGCCAGTAATAATTCTAGTATTCCTGATGGTGACAGAATGTTCAAACTTCGTCCACTAATAACACTGCTAAAATAAAATTTACGAGTCACTTTATTTCATGTGAATTCCTCGACTATGATGAATCCATGGTGAGATATTTTGGCCCACATCCTTGCAAACAGTTTATGAGGAAAACCGATTAGGTTTGGATATAAGGTGTGGTGTCTAAATATCCATTATGGATATTTAATAAATTTTGAAGTTTACCTGGGGAAAAATACACCAGTGTGAAATCCTGAATACGAAAATGTTTTTGGAAAGGCCACAGCTCCATTAGTTTCTTTTTTAGACGAATTGCCAGGTGATAAAAAAGATTACCTATATCACATAGGTAGTTACAGATAATTTATTACTAGTTTAAATCTTCTAAAACATTTCAAAGAAAGCAGGTATTCAGAAATGGGAACAGTACGAAAAAAATGAACTCCGAAAGATTGTCCAATACCATCTCACGACCAAATAAAGAAAATGGAAAAAGGAACATTCTGCAGTGCCATCGAAAAACGAGATGGTTGGACAACAATGTAGTTGCTGTTGCTTCTAATTCGCATTTTTTTTTCAAAATTCTAATTGGGGATACTCCACTAAAACCTGTTAAAAAATATTCTTCAAAGGAAAAACACATAAACGTACCACAACCAGCAGTGATTAGGGTATACAATAAAATATGGGTGTAACGGACAGGATGGACCAGGATATTAATCAATATTGTATTGCTATAAGAGTGAAAAAATGGTACTGGTCTATATTGACATG
Source organism: Pemphigus obesinymphae (assembly GCA_025469235.1). Taxonomy (NCBI): domain Eukaryota; kingdom Metazoa; phylum Arthropoda; class Insecta; order Hemiptera; family Aphididae; genus Pemphigus; species Pemphigus obesinymphae. The sequence goes on from JAIPRL010000366.1 coordinate 22,483, forward strand.
GCTTTTGGATGCTGCTATAAATAATGTCTGGCAGGTGTAAAAGAAAACGGGTAGGAAAATGACCAAACTAGAATTCAGGAGAGGAATAGTTATGACATATCTCACTAGGTACAAAACTTTAGTTAAACCGGTTGGACCAACATTCATCAAAAACGAGTCCTATGATATACAATATGATCAAACAGATCATCTCCTCGGTGAGATAGAAAATAAAAAGAGATGTGCAAATGACTGATGCAAAAATGTTATCACATCCATGTGTGTAAAATGTGATTTAGGATTGTGTTAAGTGGAATATTCCTTTCCATACAAGTAATATTTTAAATTATTATGTAACTTATGTTTTTCACTTTGTTTTTGTAATAAAAATACATGAAAATAAAATATTAAACATCGTTTTTTTTTTCTATCAGGTATATTTTTGTGCTTACTAACAACGAATGTGACATATGTCACAAGTCCCTACCCAATAATGACAGAATTTTTTAAACATTTTTTAGAGTTTAACCCAAAGCTATATAGAAAATACAAGAAATACGAAAATTTTTAAAGTGAAAATAAAATTTCGTCCTTAGTGGGTTAATAGTCACATTTTTTTTTATTTAATTTGTAAATACAATTTATTACAATAGTTATATAATAATATAGTCTAAAGAGTTATAACTAATGTAAAAATAAAAAATGTCTACTATTTAATACTAACAAATGGATATTACACAAAAATATACTGCAAATGTATTAATCATTTTTTCAAATTATTATTTTATTTATACAATAATGTAAAATTATTTTATGTTTTACACAATAAAGAATACATAATATTAGAATATTATTTGAATAGTATACATAAAAAAAAAAAAAGAAATAGTTGCGTACATAAAATTTAATTTTGAATAGAGCAGTATGTGTATCATGTAAAAAGGTGGAGAATTTATTCAAATATAAAGAAAAAAAAATATAGATAAATAGACATTTCTAACACAGTGTTATAAACAGTTAACAAGCACACATCTTTTTCAAAAATAAAACATGCACAGTAATTTGAAGATTATCAAAAGGTATATACATATAAATAAATAACCATTAAAGCTGTGAAAAAAATCACATCAAAATGAACTGGCAGTATAACAAATTATATATGCAATTTGGTTATCACCATTAATCATCATCTTCATCATATGTTTCACCAAATTCTAGCATTTTGTCAATTTTTTTCGAGGCAGCTTTATAATCGATTGATTGATTCTTATTTTTTGCTTTATAGTTCTTTATTTCTTCTTGCAGACTTATTTTAGGTGCTTTGACTCGTTTTAAGGCTTTGGCTTCACCTGATTTACTAAGCGGTGTTGGTGGTTCACTGTGGACCAATGACTTGGCAGTAGTACTCCACTGGTGACCGAATAATGGAGGTGTTTCACTTCTAGTAGATTCATTCGTACGTTGTGATACAAAACTAAATTTTCCTGGAGATGCCAAAATGTTGAAATCGCTTATATCAGCATAATCAGCAGGGTCCACATCATCAAAAAGACCTCGTTCTCCTGACAATCTATTAGAGAATTTCATAGGTGTCACTTGATTTTTATCTTTTACCAATTTTTCTTTCTTTGGTTTTCCTCTTATTTTTTTCACTTTTTCTTTTGTTACTACATTGGCACTTTTATCTTTTAATTTTTTGCTATTTTGTTTCCCTACAGCTTTAGTACATTTTTTATTTTCTTTATTAGCCATCATTCCTGACGACGACGACGATGACACACTGTCTGTTATATGTTTTTTCTGTTTCAGAACTTTCACATTACTTTCATAAATTTGTTTAGAATTATTTATACTATTTTTTGTAGAGTTATTTATGGATGATTTAAGTTGTTTGGTACTGTTTAAGCTTTCTTTCATTGTAGAAGTGTTTTCTGATAATTTCTTTTTGGATTGTGTGCTGCAGTTAACACTGTTTTTTATATTTACATTATTTATTGATGTTTGTTTGGATTGTTTAGTGCTGTTGACACTGCCCAAAGTAGAATTATTAGTTGATTGACTTGAACGTTTTGTGCTGTTTTTACTGCTCAATGATATTTCTACAGGTGTTTTTGATTTCGATAATATGTTTGTCTGAAAATTGAGAATTTTATATCAACAATAGGATAATTCATCAGGTATTACCTAACATCAGTACATGTTTTATAAGAATTTTTATAGATGACGAATTTAGAAATAGGTATTTGATAAATTTTTGATGACATGATACTATATTTGATATCGTATGAAAATCGTACTCGGTTCACAGAAAAAAAAAAAACTACGAGATTCAAACACTTATTATTGTAATTATTACAAAATGTTGGTACCTATATCGCTGAATATTAACGAAGCAAACATGTTGTACACTGTACACTTTCAACATAGGTACATCGAGATTATATTGATAGAGTGTATAATTATTTAGAAATCAGTCCTACCTAGTGCGAATGTGGAAAAAACAAAAATCAAAAATATACATACGCTGACAGTGGTAAAATTATTTTATATATTAGCACGGCCATGTATGTAATATTGAAAATATATTGAAGTGGGTACTATCTGTTTCTTATTAATATTAGTGAGAATACAAAAATATAGTTTTTTAGCAGCCGAGAGTTATTTACTATTTTTTTTTATTGTTAGGTAATTAGAAAATGTAACTTTTAACTTATAAAGTTAATAAAACAAAGATATTAATACCTTTCAATTTCAACTTAACTCAATGAATTAAAAAATGTGTTAACTTGCCCAGCCTTGGTTATGAGAAATTGTATATTTTAATTCAGTCTGTTTTTAAAAATAGAAATTGTATAACATGGAGTATGCATTTTTCGTTACTCTTTACTAGATGACGTTATATCAGTTTTAGTTTCTATGCATACATTATTTCAGGGGCTATACTATATTTTATTTCTCTTTGATTCTTAATTTATAATTCATACATAGAATGTAATTGAAATTTCAAAGAAATTTTACATTTTGCAATATCAATTTTCGAACTATTAAAAGTATAATTTTATACCTACATTATAGATGCATTGTTTGTACTTACATTGAAGTACCTATAATAAGTTTTAAAGTTAATTATTAAAAAAACTTGTAATTACTTTAACTCAAATTAACAGTTTTACATAATTTTATTTCCTAAACTCAACATACTCAGGAGGTCTACTCACATATTAGGAGTCTAAAAATTTAAGACAAGCATAGAACCAGATTATTGGACAGGTTTGGTAATTATGGCTAGTTTGTACATGAGGCATTTGTAATTTTTTTAACTCAATTACTAAAAACTCGTCATTTCAGTTAACAGACACAATCATTGTTTTTTTACTAGAACAAATTAGTTACCTGTTGTAATACCGGTTCTTTTGAAAATGACTGTCTTTTTTTGGTTACATTTATGGAATCGTTAATATTTTTCAGTGTTCGACGATGTGATTCATTGGTTGTTTTATTCCGTATATTTTGATGAATCTTATTTTTCAAGTATTGACTTGGAGTTTGAAAAATAGTAGGTTGGGTTTTTGGTCGCTTGGGCGTTGACGCCAGCAATGGTGCTAAATGTTGTTCATGAACTTTACTATGTTTAGTTTTACTATTTTCAGTTATATACTCAGAATATTTTCTTTTTCCATTTGTTGTATTTTTTTTCTTTGCAAGACTTATATTAGACTTATAAGTTGTGCCTCTTCTAGTCATACTTATATCATGATTAGCAGTTTTATCTGGCTGGATTGGTCCTGCAGGAGAATCCAAAGAGAAATCCAACAATAACTTTTTAGTATTTTTTTCAACTCCGGAGAATGGTTTTACAATATTTCTCCAGGTCCTTGGAATACCATCAATTGCTAAGCATGCATGATATAATTCATTTGGTGAACCACTGAAAATACTTCCAATTAAACGATATATACCATTTTTAGTCTGTACTAAATCTTTTCTACCGTCTTTCCTACTTTCCAATACGCCAGCATCATGATTTTTTTCTAACATTGTCTTTTGATCTTCTGCCAACAAAGTTCCTAAAATTTTTATAAAACAGTATTATTATAAAACATACATGATTACAAATTAAAGAAAATGTGTTAATTACCAGTTAATATTAAAACAATTTTCGAAGACTGTGATTTTTGTGATTTCTTCATGTTTATAGACCACATTGATAGGTACTTTTCACTATTAAAAAAATGTGATTGATTATTACCTTGTTGTTGACTTGTTGCATTTATACTTTTAGTAATTCTACCATTATCTGGTAATCCAAGAACAATTTTAAATCCAACATTTTCGAGAAGTGATTCTATAGAATTGTCATCATTTACAATTTCATTATGTATATTATCAGTAATATGCATATTATCGTTATCGTTTTCAATCATTGTTACTTCTGAATATGAATTAGGTATTGTAGATTGAGGTTCTTCAATAGATTTAGATTGCTGAACATTTTTATCAAAACTCTTTGCTTTTGAAGTTTCATTTGTAACTTGACAAACTTGTATGACTGTGGCATTTGAAGTTGGTGATCTATAACTATTAGACGTATAGCTTGTATGTTCAAGACGAGGTAGCACAACTTTAGGTTGATAATGAGATGTGCCTGGTGGTTTAAAAGGATTTAAAGATTCAATAGGTAGATAATCATTTTCTGGCAAATGATATGTACTGTTACGGTTAGAACCTACCATCGACATGGTAGTTGATGGCCTACAGTTGAAATTTGATGGTCTTGAATAAATTGTAGATATTTGTGAGGAATTGTTCATGCGTGAAATATTTGCACCAGCACGTTGCCCATCTATTATTAGGCGCCTTGTATGTTTCAAAAAATTGGAAAATTCAATATCAAATTTACGATATGAATGTACTTGTAAAAAATCATTCAATGTATTACGGAGAGCTAATGTTTTTTCTTCCAAAATGTCATTGAACAGAAGTGTCTCAGCAGATTGGGGCGGTTGATGTTGAGGTTGAGGTGCCAAAGGCATTTTAAATGTTGCATTACTCGAGCTTGTTTGATTGTAATCCATGATTGTATGAAATTCTACAAGTTATACCTATATATAAAAAAAAAAATATATATATAATTATTACATATTGGTTTAGATAATTTTTTACTAGATTTTCTTTTTACTAAATTTACTAGGTACATATGAATATAATAAACATAGGTATACTCTGTTTCAAATGAGTTAACTTGTAATCGCACATGGTGAGCGTGGCTAACGAGCAGCACATTGGTATAGCAGTTTTTAAGCACAGAGCAGAGCATTATTTTTCTAACCAGCTGGCGTTAGCTTAGATCAGCGTTTTCATATTATATCTCATGGGCATGTTTACTGTACTGTACGCCCAAACATGTACCAGCTGACGCGACAATCGAGTGTGTAGCACATCTGAGCCAGACAATCTATTCTGATCCGAAACTAATGTGATTATTCGCGCACAAGTAATTTAATTTCATAACGACTATAGTTATAACTTATAAGTTCATAATATAAATTATATAAAAATAAAAATTACTTAAAAATGAATTTCAAAAAAGAGAAGAAAAAAATGTTGAATAAGGTATTAAAAAAATAAAATTTTATTTATTACATTTGCCCCTAAAATAAAAATAAATATATTATCGGGGATAAAATGCGATCATATTATTCCTATTTCATACTAAAATATGTAAAATAAAATTTGATGCAATTTAAATATAGGTAAGTAGTATACTTGGTATATTTTTCTCCTTTGCATTCTTTCTCAACTATTTGGGTCAGCCACCCTAGTCCTTAATTTGATATACGAGTTGATCTCCCACTTACATCAATCCTCTTCATATTGTTGTCTATCACATCCATCACCTCTTTTTCAGTCTTTCCCTTCGCCACTTTCCTACAACAGATTGCCTTTTTTAATTTTGCCTTATTAGCCTGTCTCTTTTCTTCTTAAAACATGTTTGGGCCACTTTAATACATTTTCTTTTATTTTATTTACTATCGAAGCCACGTGGGAATATAACAAAACTGAATTATAAATCAAAAACCATGTGACCCAAATATTTTATCGGCATGTCTACTGTCTATAATAATAATTGTATTATACACACCGTGTGAATTTGACATCATTTTTATTAAATTCAAGCAGTGATTGTATTTCTCCTTCGCCTTTTCTCTCAACTATTTGAGGTCAGCCACCCTAGCCCATCTCATATCACTCTCTATTTCTTACAACATATCTTTCATCGTTTTCTTTTCCCCCCTGTGTTTCTTTAATTTTTAATCAAATGTTATATTTTCTTCATTTTCATTATAATCTGTATTCAAGTAAATAAATCAATTTTATTTATTCTGATTTTTTAATTGTCAGAATTAATTTATTTGTGTTTTATTTGATGATTTTATAATTATTATCTATTGTGGTAAAAATAGGATTACCTATACATGTATATATTTTTTTATTGGTGAAGTTCATGAGAACAATTATATTATTTTAAAAATTAATTATTTCCCGTAAAACGGTGAATAGATTGCTATTACAAGTGTTTTGTATTACTTATAGGCTATTGTTAATATACCATTAATAATAACACAAATAGATAAACTTAAAACTTTACAATACTATTAGATAGGTTAGGTATACCAATTTGGACCATCAGAATGTTTCAGTTTATCAATTGAAAGTAGCAATCAATTAATATGCGAATTGCTATGGGTTAGATAGACAATCTAGATTTCACGAACAAATTTTGTTACGCACCAAAACATATTGTGATGCTTGTGAAAAAGTCAATGGTGAAATTCCAAATCCCAATAGGTATCTGCAGATTTAGGTAGATAGGTACCTATGATTAAAATTATATATTTATAATATAAGTAGGTTTATTATAATTATAATATTGGCTTTAAGAAATATTTGATAGTTTTTCAACGACATAATACTATATTTGATATCGTATGAAAATCATACTCGGTTCACAAAAAAAAAAAAAAAAACGACGAGATTCAAACACTTATTATAGTAATTATTACAAGTGGTACCTATATCGGTGAACATTAACGAAGCAAACGTGTTGTACACTGTACACGGTCAACGTAGGTAACTCGCGATTATACTGACACACAGTGCATAATTATTTTAGATAGCAGTCTTACTTGGTACGAACGTTGAAAAAACAAAAATATACATACGTTGATAGTGGTAAAATTTGATGTCCGTCCGGTTTTTACACCATGGATCGTACCGACACCAGCAATTTCAAACAAAAGATTAGTTTACAGTGGGTACTCGTATTTAATAAAATAGAATAATAATTTAAACTAGGATATTGCAAAATATATTAATAATACGCGACGCACAATAAAAGAGTTGAGAAAAATCATAATTTAATAATATGGAAAAAAACAACGGTTACTGCGTTCGCCGTACATAATAACAGTTTACATTCATTTTCGGTGAGAGGTGGAAATTGAATTTCGGATTTCAAACAAAACGATATTATCACGACGTGTCGCGGACCAATGAGACGGGACGGCGAGTGCAGTGCAGCCAACAACACCGGCACCCGTATCCGCCATTTTCGACCGTGACCGTAACCGACAAAAATTTCGACCAATAGATATCGACAAAGCAACAGATTGGGTTTTTTTCAAATAAACCGCGGACGGAGCATAGATTAATATATTAGAGACGCCGATCCGTCGTATCATTGAACCATGGTTGCCGCCATAGATACGTCTACGTCGGAACGGAACGGAAACGAATAAATCATTTGATATCTATAGTTTTAAATGAGCTCCCGTACACTTAATCGGATCGGAACGGAAACGAATAGGATAGATCGATGACAATATTTTGACCATGGCCCAAAAAAAAAAATATTTGGCCATGATTTTGACGGAATTCCGAAGCGTTCCGAACGCCTTGCGCATGCGCATTGACACATAAAGTATATGTGTTCCGTGGAAAAATTAAATTTCTCATCGTTATCATTTTGTACTTCATTTTATTTCTTAAACAAAACAAAATATAGGTACGCTTATTTTTTTAAATATTTTTATATTGTGTTCCATTTCTTTTTGTGGACTTCTCTTCCCCTTCTTTTGCAGCCATAACTAATGTTTTAACACCATAACCTCCTCATCACTACTAAAGTCACTCATTATTTACCCGGGTAGATAAGATTCCCCCAGTGACATTGCCAGAACCAGATATCCAACTTTTGGTTCCTAGTAAATAAAAATAAAAATGTATCATTATTGATTGATTTTATAACCCATTTTATGTAGGTACCCCCATTGTCTAATTTTGTCCTCATCATCCTCAGCTTCATGATCCTGTTGGTTGCTGGCCGGGTCATCCGTACCAGGCATTGGTTGCTGTATAAAATAATATTATTTTTAAAGTTTACACTAATAATCATAACATGCTTTCAAAATTGACCCAAAATTGTAAAAAAAATATATATACATACATTCATTGGAACGCGAAGATTTTGACGACGTTGTAGTAACGCAATCGAGCACGGTGTCACTTGATTTCCGTAAGCTTCCATAATAAGGTCTATGGCACCTAACGTCGCCAGACGGCGTAAATTCAGGTCCACCTGCCTTTAATTTCCATCCATCCCGTTTTATACGGTATGGATGGAAATCTGAATAAACGAATTTTGACTTTTTATCATTGATTCTACCAGTTTCAAAAATAACCTACATTATACATAATAATTTTTTTATGTATTATAAACTGTATTTCTTTAAGATGTCTGACTTACCGAAATAAGGCAATCAATGTTTTGTAGCCAACGGTCAACGGCTACAGTAGTCTGCCACATCCTGATACTTTGGATCATTATCAAATAGTACATTAAATATGGCTCTTACAATGTTCGCCAGCCCTCCTCTTTGGCATCGCCGCTCATCCACATAAGACTTAATGTCATCGGGGGTTACCTCCTCAACGGGTTTTTTAAGGGAAAATGAAAAAAATTCCCTTAAAATATATGCAAAGCATTTTCGAAAATGCATGCTTAAAATTGAATTAAAATAATTTAGAAATTTAGAATAAATATGTTAGAAGTTTATTAATAGGTAATAATATTTAGAATTTTGTATCTAGGTAACTTAAATACCTAATAGTTTCGATAAATTTAATTTCGAAAACAGGTACCTACGCCAGTATGTATATATTATAACCGATGGTCTCCGCGTAAACGAACCGCTGGGTATAAAATTCGATTAAAAATTAAAATGTATTCGAAATGTTTTGAATTTTTTATCGTTCTATTGGTAATGTTCTCCTTACTTTAAAATTTACGTTTACGCGGAGACCATCGGTCATAATACCGGCGTACCTAGTTTCATGAATTAGACCACTAATCCTACATGCTATTTTTTAAATTTTACCAACTCTCCACCACCATACATGCTCTTTTTATTAATATATACAGAAATTTAAAAACTTACGTGTAAAATCTAACAGTACCACGGTTTGTCAGAGACTAAAATTAGTGAAGCAGTATATAGAGTATTGAATTGCAATTATGATAAGACACATTATACGGATTACAAATTGGGAAGTACAAATGATAATGAAAAGCATATATTATATACATTTGGTATATCTAGAAATACAAAGCTTAACACAATAGGTAGGTGTTATAAGAATAATTTCGTGTTGAAAATTTGAGTACACAGTGTCCATTGGGCCCAATACGTCCAATACGTCTTAGAATTTGGTTTTTCGTATAATAAAAGAAAAAAAAACGAAAGGATTAGGTCAATATTGAAGGATAAATTTGTAAAAACGCACAATCGGCGTATACCTACCCGCGGATGCCCGTCAAAATCTATATAAAAATAATATCGAGTTATAATCTCGGGTATACACAGTGTCCATAGGGCCCCCAACATATTATGGCAAAGAACGGGGACGATCGGGAGAGTTGAGTTTTTTTGACAAAAAAATCGATGAATACACCCGGTCCTTCTAAACATTTCGTTTTTTAGCGATATTTAAAAAACCGCATTTACCAATTTTTAATTACATAAAATTACACAAAATACCATTTTTCGTATTGTTTAATTATCATTAGTTCCTTGCTCTTCCATGATCTCATCCCCTCCGTACGACTCGTACCTCCAAACGGGGTGACGCGGCGACACGGCCGGTCGCTCTCGTTCTCAACTTCTCTTCGTCTACCACCGCCGAATGGGCAACGCTTCGTCGTATGTCCTGTACGGCACAGATTTCCGTTAACCCTCTAAATCCACAAACATTTTATTGGACGTATATTTAATAACCTGCATATTATCAAATTAATCTATATTTTTTTATTGAAATCACAGATATATTTGGTTCAGTGTTTACATAATATTTTGTTCGTTTTCAATAGGTATTAAATGTCCTCATCTGAACACGCAATAATAAAATAAACTGAATTTATTTTCTAGTAATAGTTACCTATTGTAGACATATTAAATTGAGTAATTATAAATATATTATATTAAATTTTAGAATCACAAGGTACAAGGTCACACTAATTTATATTTATTTCTAAATTTCCTCTTTGATGTAATGTTAAACATAAGTAGGTATTGAGAATATAACTAATATTAATATAGTTATGAATACTACACCGAAGCTACATTCAGAATCGTTTTATTGAATTAATTTTAATTTAATTTAATTTTAATTAATTTTATTGAATTAACCTAACCTATACATCAACCAAGATTATGCTGCCCAGTAGCGAAGTGTATCCACCGATATTGACACCCAACGAGCGAAGTGCACAATTTTTTTTCCTTTCTGTGAACAACTTTTCAATCAAAAGAGTGGAGTAGTCATTTTGAAGTTTATATATAAAATGTGAGCGATAGAAAATTGGTTCTAAATAGTATATAAAGTATGCAATAGCTGGTTACCATATTTTATTTTGAAAAAAAAGCGGGACAAAAAATAAATTATAGGTAGGTACTATAGTTTTAAGCAAAAGTTCCACCATCCAAATAGGTACTCAACAAATTTTTCTTAATTTACTTTATAAAAAATTTATTTTTCTGTTAAAATCTTTTCAACCTGAAGACTTGATTTAATCGTACAGGTGATCCCATTTTCCGATTAAATATTTGGTCAGGAAAGTTTTTTAAGGAGTTTCTTTTTTGATATTTTTACTTTTTATTTATTTTTTATCTTTTATTTTTATTAAAAAATTATTATTATCTCAAAAATTTGATATAGTTTGCAAAATTTAGTTAATAGAGTCTCTAGTAAATATGTCAAATGCCATTGATAACTTCCAATTTGTCTATTCTATAGTACTCAGTATTCATCAATGAGAACACGTATCCTACTGCTGTTGTAGCCTGTATTTAAATCAAGCTGAGTAAAAGAAAATTCAACGTCCATCTATATTGCTATTTTATATAAGTTTATTAAAATTTATACATGCTGATAAGTGATAATCAATGATCCTCGCGAGTGAAATTTTTAAATTTGAAATGTTTTTTAAATAATTCTTGGAATATTTTGAATTGTTCGAAAAATTTATTTTCCTCGATACCTACCTACCCTTCTACACACGTTGGTGTACTTTGTACACCAAACTTACGTATATCTTGATCTATTATGGTTTATTATTGTTTTCAATTATTCTTCTTATCTACCTTTCCTTACCATACATATAATCGTTAGAAACTATTTCAGTCGTTGTTTGATGTTTTCAGCAGATAAAAAGGGGACCCTTCTTCTATTTTGCATAATTTTTGTAATTTTTTCGTCTTATTTAATGGATAATTCGATTTTTTTCCTAATACTTATTAATTATCTACTATAAAAACTATTACTTATAAAACAAGATATTATCCTTTATAATAATATAAGTAGTAATTAAAACTTTTTTTTTAATTTCATACACTGTTATAACTAAATTTAAAACAAAAATCAAGTATCAATTTATTATTTTATAAGTAAATAAAGGTGAGATTATATATACAATACCTACTACATTATTTTCTGTGTACCTAATCCAAATTGGTGTATATAATACACCACGCATGTAGTTAAGGCACAGAATATAGTTGACTTAAGGGTTAACATTACAAATTTAATTGATAAAAGTTGTTGACATATTTTTTATGCAATTCCAAATTAGTGATGCACAAAGCAAGACCAAGACCAAGACCATGGCATTCTTGGTCTTGGTCTTGTCTACTCAGTCTTGGTCTTGGTCTTGGTCTTGTAAAATGCTTGCAGCCTTGATTTTTTTTTTTTACCAAAGTTATAAATAAGAATAAATAATTTATTGATACGTACACAAGGGGGGATACAGGGAGCAATGGGGATAATTCCCCTCTCCCTCCTTTCACAAAAAATAATTAGGTAAGTATCTGTGTAGTTGACTGTTTTCGATAACACCGAACTTTCAAGAAATAGTAGAATATTTGTTTACCCATATATTCGATAAACGATAATCATTTCCAAAAATATTACTATAGGATAGGTATTGATAATTGGTGTGGAATTTTAAATAATGTATACCAAGAAAAATAATGTAATAAATAACGTAATTAATTCATTAATTTTTATTTTATTTAAAAGCAAGACTTGCAAAGGTCTTGCAGTCAAGTCTTGGTCTTGGTCTTGCATACATTTTTATTTCAGTCTTGCTATGAAATAGTAAAATCTTGGTCTTGGTCTTGCATTTTTGCAAGACCAAGACCGAATTTGCCCATCACTATTCCAAATAATGACTGCATATTTATGAGTAAGTGTGTATAATACCCATGACTATGTGAAAATAGTTACCTACCTATGTATTTCTGTCAATTATGTCATTTTCGAAAATGTTTTTCTCCAGTAAAAATTGAAAAATAGTTACCTATATTAAATATTGAATTTGAAATCCAGGACAATTAACCATCCTGGAAAGGTTTTTTCGGGGCATAATGCTCAAAACTAGTTATACTTATGCAATTTTTTTATAAATGCCGAAGAAATATAAGGAAATAAATAGTCTATATGGTAGGTAACTGATTTATTTTTCTTCGATTGGCTATTTTGAGGCGAATGGTAATTTTATTTTAATAATATTACAAATTATTACTTATATCGAATTACTCTCAGTAGGTAGGTGTACGTATAGTTTTATTGAGTACAATGATTCATCATTGCTTTCGAATTCAGTACATCCACCAAGAGTGCCTATCCTGTCTGATAAGCGATGTGCATCCACCTTCTATATATTGACTGGACTGACTTTTTATTATTATAAATTCACAGGTCGAAGTGGGGAGGGATGGCATCCATCTACTTTTTGTAATCTACAATTTTCATCCCTCCAATTATTTTTTCAAAATAATACATCCCCTTGTAATTATATAAGTAGGTACCTACAAAAATTATCGATTCATATTGGTGTTTTTTTTTTTTTTTTTTATAAAAATTTGATTTTTTTTACAATGATTTTTTTAATTGGCGGTTAACCGCACCCCCAAGTAAGTTACATTGGGGCCCCAAAATTTTTTTTTTTTTTGCCATTATATATGAGAAGTATAATAATGTAGGCATCCCTCCACTTGTTTTGAGCCACTTCGATCACTGAATTTATAATAACATTGTTTTTTTACATTTATTCATGTCCATTCATGGTGATAAATTACCAAATACCTACGTTTTTAATTTTGATCCATATACATTTAAAAGAGATATAATACCTATGTGCTATATATATATATATATATATATGGTCACAACTTACGTGGGTGACCGAAAGGATGATTAGACACTAGCAACTTGTTGGCTGTACCATTGATTATTATGCATATACTTAATGAATGGCTGTACCATATGTTGTAGAGTCAAGTAGTAGGTGTATAAATTGCGTGGATAATACATTTTACTAGTACATACCTTCTGTATACAGACTATATAATGTATAAACGCACTATTTTTTATTTTACGAACGAGTAAATTGCAGTTAGGTAGATAGATACTGGTTACCTATACTACATATATAAATATATTATAAATCACTTTCAAAGTTTAAAGGAGTATTTTAATAATAAATGGTATTTTAATAAAAAAAAAAAAAAAAAAAAAAAAACAAAATTTGGGTTTCTAAAAATGAATGAAACGTAATAATTGTACACTTTTCCATTCCATTTCCAGAATTGTCCAAGAGACTTGAAGCCCCCCATTAAAATAATGTACCTAGGTATATAATATATAATGTCTCAATCATTTTAAGAAAACAGCATGTGTATAAACTGTAAAGTAATATTTTCGTAAGCACAGTGTAGTCATTTATTCCCCAGGTGATTTTTTTCAACATAAAAGTACTTATGTATAATTATAATTCCATTTCTTTAAATTCAATTTGATACGATCATATTCAAATTTAAAATGTGACAAAAAGAAAAAGAAAACTTTATTACGATGATATTTTTACTTTTTTTCAATATCAACCTAAATTCTTCATATTCTGATGCAGAAGTTTTTTTTTTTTAATAATTGTTTATACAAATATTAAGTAAGTATCAAATATTGAATACACAGTTGTATATTATATTATGTTTATGAGATCTCTAAAAAACCAATTTGATTGCCAGCGTGTAGACTTTTTGCCGACCTGTTGCCCAAGGTTGCCACAATCTAAGAAATGGCCCATATTTTGCACAATTAATATTCTATACTATTTTATTATATTAAACATTTACATTTTTATATTATTATTCTCTGTAGCTACTTGGCGTACAATAATTTAATAAATAAACCATCAGTTAAATTAACATTAAAAGTTTAGAAAAGAGGAGTAATGTAGCTGATATGTCTAAATGTATTCCCTTCTCCTGCCACGCACATTTTATAATTTAATTGTTTATACATATTAAACTATTGGTTTAATATTCAATATTTATACATCAAAACAGTGTTTTGTGTTAGAATATTAAGTTAAAAATAATGGTTGCTTAGTTGCTAATCGTAACAAAGTTAAAAAATATATAAAATTTAATATTATAAAAACTAAGGTTGTTTATTGTGGGTGAGTTTTAATGGGTAATTGTATAGACAATTTTCTAAACATGAAAATGCCTTGTATGTATGTAAATGTATGCATACACATATAAATGATCATTGACATTTCTTGAATTTCTTTTAAAATTGACTTAAAAAGGTCTATGTTTAATCTTCAATTTTGAAAAAAGATTTGACATTAACAAATTTTTCAAATTTTTTTGAAAAAAAGCTTTTTCAATATTTATATCCAATATTATAATATTTGGTCGACAAATATTTAGTTATTTTCAATTTAATAAAATAATTTTAAGAAATAAATTAGAAAAAATATTTTAAAAAACATATAGGTAAGTCAATTAAAAGTAGTTATTAATAAATTCAAATCAGTTTTCAAAATATTTATCTGACAATTTAATTAATCTATAAATGGACAAAAAAAGATCTTTTTGTCTGTGTAAAATTTGCTACAGAAAGTTGCCTTAAATTACATGTTTTTTAAAATATATTCTTAAATACAACTATCAATTGAATGTTTATGATTTTTATGTTATAAAAGTATCTAATATAACATTTCTTCTTCTTTCACACTTCGTAGTGTCTTTCATGATTTCATATGATATACGAGTATGTCATTGACTGTGTATCATCGAATCAGTAACTACTTATCGATAAGGACTGTACTCATTATAGGATAGCATGTCATGTAAAATATAACAAGAGGGTAATAAATAAGCAGGTTTCTAATGATGATGAACCTGTAATAAGTCTACACTACAATCTCACAACTGATGACGTGACACATGAAAGGTTCTGAGAAGTAATATAAAAGCAAATCACCTCGAAGTCAAGTTGTATAAAGTTTTTATTTAACTTCTGAAAACAAATAAACATAGAAGAATTAACAGGGTATTTATCATCTTATATTATTTATATTATGTATAAAAGAATTTTTGGTGGTCACACAATAGAAAAAAAGTTACATACATTTTTGAAAGGGAGGGTTGTTTTTTTTTTAGATTTATATTTGACTAAATATAATATTAATAATTTTTACTTTTTATTCATAGTCTTGTATGAATAAATTAACAGTCTTATAATAAAAGATTAGTGATATTATAATGATAGGAAAAAATTGTGATTGACATCATTTTTTTCTATTTTGTATTTGTTTACAACTGCAGATAACACGTGCGATAATATTACTAAAGTTGGAAATGGATAACAAATTTTAATAAATAATTGTGGAAAAAATATATAATTAATGAGCGTTAATTATTCCTGCATAATAAGCAATAGTTTTGTTTATAATAGAAATAAAACGAGGAAAAATGTATATTTTCTAAAATAATGGTCCAACAGTAAAATTTATCTATTTTTATTTATTTTTTATAATAATTAAAAACTAGTTGCTATGATAATAATGTAATTTAAATTGAGTGAATTGTTAACAAGTTTTTTCAATCAATAATATTTTATTTATTTAAACTATAAAGAAAAAAAATGAAGACAAATGTTTAAATTTGCAGGACCTAAATATAAAATTCATTTTATCATAGATATATTAATATAATGGTTTTATTTAAATATTATATATACAAAATAGTATTAATAAAGAAATATTTATAAATATTAATGTATGTATGTATGTATATATATATATATATATATATATATATATATAATAAAGATGTACCTATACTAAATTAATTGTGTATTTTTTTGGATTTTTAGATTTGACAAAATTAATGGTAAAATATTTAGCATAATACATACATAGGCTAAAGTGACGCATCACACTTTACTGCACATTGCAATTGATACGTAAAATAATGATAATGTGATATAATATGTAAAAAATATCTCTTATTTAATTGGAGGTAAAAAATTTAATTGGGAAAATTTAAATAATTATTAATATAAAATACTTATTAATTAAATGATATTTTGACCACAGAGCTATAGAGATATTTCAAATAAAGTAATATATATATTATTATGTAGAACATTATGAATAGTGTACAGTAAAATGAAGAGATCGATATAGCAAAAAATATTATGTTTTAGATATTGATAAAACAAGCGATGCACAAGTATAGTCCAATAGATCTGACCATTCTTATTATAAACTGAGGTTTAAGATTTGTCATAAACATTATTTAAAAAAAAGAAACAAAATAACAACAAAAACAGCAAATTAAAATCGTAGAAATATAAGACAATAATTTACAAAAAAAAAAAAAAAATTATATTATGTATATTATTTATATTGACATAACTGTCCCCAGGAACTTTTTTTTTTATTAAGATGCCAAATATTTAAATTGAAAAATTTTCATTGTAATATATATATTAATATAATCGTAATAGTATTTGAATTGAATAAACTGTAGACTGTAATAAGAAGATAACAGTAGATAGGTCCTGGTATAGATCATCTGAAATCATACGAAAAAAGAAAAAAAAATTATAATATTTAAATTTAAAGTGATTTAAGACATACACATACCTGCTTATTAAGGAGTTTATGTATTATTTATTACTTAACTCCATAATGGAAAATTTTATACAAAAATCTATATAATCTTACATAATGTTATTAGTTAGAACATCTTAAATTAATTATCACCATAAATGATTTAATATCATAATTTATTTAAAAACAACACAGGTGGTGACTAAGTATAAAGCAATAAAATAAATGTATACCTTTAGTGGCTGACTTACAATTTATACAAATATTAAACTAGTATACACATTAAAAATATACGCAAAACTAAAAATTAAAACTAGAGGGGTTTTCATTCGCATCATACTGTGAATTGGGTGATTTCTTGTGGAATGAGCCGTGATGATAAAATGAAAGCATGGAAATATAAGGAGCGAGGAGGTATTCTTAAATTTACTTAAGAAAGGAGGTTCGAGGAATCAATAGAACTATCAACTAGCTTACTTAAAAATTTTAAGTTAGCAGACACTCATCTATCTTCTAGTATGATAAGTGAATGGTAGTTAAGGACGTTAGAGTAGTCACGTTGCCCGTTGAGGATACTTAATATTAAAAACATAAGTCGCAAAAGAAAGAAAATGCAGTTTCATTCTCTTAAAAGAGAGAAAATCTCAAAAGAGCTAGATGCAGTGTATGTGTCCCAAAACACTGAAGAATATTTTAAGATTGAGTGTATCAAAGAGCAAAAAGAGAGGTATTTCAGAGGTACAGCAAGTTTGAATTTATTTGATATGCGTTTAATAAAACCTAAGACTTTGAGAGTCCTGCAGCTTATTTATTCAATGTGTGGATAGCAGTTAAGGGTAGATGTTAGAATAATAGGTACCTAAAATCCTTAGTACTAGCATTGATAATAATCAATAGTATTAGTAACTAACACTAAGGTAGATTTGTCTATTTTATATAAGTACTCAATGATTGAATGACTCCTACTAAATGATATAGACTTGTATATATCAACATTATACGAGTATATGTTGTATATGTCGTATATGTAAAAATCAGATATAAAGAGAAACATATTATAGATTTTATATTATATAAGAATATCCCAAATAAGCTAACAAGATTTATAGATTTTACATATTTTAGTTAATAAAGTTCAGCCACAACATCTGTAGTACTTAAAACACAGTTGTTTGGAAGTTCGTAATGGAAAAAAAGTGAATCAGTCTGGGAATAATTAGACAAATTAGAAACGTAAACAGAAATTAAATAAGACTTGAAGAAATTTGCAGTAGACTCGGGGCCAGAACTAGATAGATCATTTAGATTTACAATGCTGGGAATATTACTACTAAGTTTCCATAAAAAGCTCTAAAATGTATGAGGTTTATACTTCAAAGAAGATTCAGTATGGGATAGGTTTCTTCTTTAAAACATATCTTAGATTTATATTTGAAACGTGCTCGAAAATATGAGAACTTAGATTATTCTGTTTACGTGTTAATTTGTACTTCATATGTACACGTTTCTATCAAACACAAGAATTTGAATAATTTTAGAGAACCAAATTGGAAAGCTAGAAGGGTTATAAAAATTGTATTAGTTATTCAACTGAAGGAAAAGTATTAGCCCAGTTAAATTATGTTAAATAATTGTGAATATCAGTGAATTTATAGTAGCGATATAATAATTCATCATAAATGAGTGATAAGCTGGGATGGTATGGATTATAAGGTATAAGCGTACTAAGAGATTTTTCAATAAATAATCTTCTATCATTGCAAAAAACTAGATTGAGGAGCTTGTTATGTGGGTTAGCAAGATTATTTAACTGGAAGTAGCCTAGAAGGCAAATGTTTCAGGTATACAATGAATTTTTGGTCTGATGACGAAGAGTAGGAGAAGCCTAAAGGTTGTATAAGAACATATCATAAACATTGAAATCCCTGCAAAATATATTATACATACAGTCCGGATTTGACTGATTGGTAAAAGTACAGAATGTACAGCAGATAAGTAAGATTCGTAGAGTGGAATAGAACTATTGGAAGGAAAATAAACCCAATTAATTAACCACAAACTTAATATTATTAAGGTAACATTAACAAATAGATGTTCAAAATTGTTTTTAGTAATTGGTATTAGATTAGAGATGATATATTTACAAATGACTATGAAAATACCACTTCCTCTACAAGAATTACTAATGTGGATATTTCTATCACACCTAAAACCATTATAATTAAATAAACTTAGCTCATTATACATTTTTTCAGTACCAAATCTCAGATAAACATATAAAAACACAGTTGGAAGTTGGAAGAATTTACATAAAAAAGTATTCAATTTTGTTCTCAGACCTCTACAATTTTGGTAACACCAAAATGTATATGAGTATTTTGTAGCAAAAGTATTAAAGTTGACAAGATTTGTAGGAGTATTTAGACATGAAACTGGCGCACATTTTGAATTTAGACTCAATTTATTTGACCGTCATTTTACAATACAAGGAGGTCCATTAGGAAAGTTAATACAGATTCTCCAACCTGTGTACGATGATCCAACTCCTGATGATAAGCACGAAGATGGTCTCGTCACGGAATTTTATTTCGGACAAGGTTAACTGATTGATATCTAGCTTAAATTTAACTTGAATGAAAAAGAGAAGTATTATATTAAATTTTTATTTTTAACTCAAACTTTAGGTGTCAAACCGAACTATGATGTTTGAAGAGTGGATGCGAACCAAACATTTAGTTTTAATGTCAAATCCGAACCGAACTTTAAAATTCAATAAGCAAAAAAAAAAAAGGTCATCACTTTTATGATAAAGGTTGTTATATTAGTTTAGTGACAAACTCGAACCCATTCCAAAAATCTTTGAGTTAGAATAATTTGTCTACGTACAAACTTCTCTTTGAGTTAATCTTTAATCAAGTTCGGTTTACTAAACTGTTTGACCCACCTCTAATTATAATTTCTATCCGTGATCCTTTCTCTTTTTCTTTATCACCATTGTTAAAAATCCACTCTATGCTGTTAACCATAATAATAATAACAATCAAATTATTGGTATGTGTTGTCCTGTTAATAAAAAATAAAAAAATGTTATACCTAAACTGATGGCAATCATGAATGAGTGTTTGGTAATGGTTGTTCCGATGATGTTGATTTTTGAGAAGCTGCAGATGTAGATGGTAATTTTTCTTCTGTTACTGGTGTTACCGGTGTTGTTGATGATGCAGCTACATTAGAAGGCGAGCACTGGTTGGAAGGTGGTGTATCTTTGCGTGGAGGCATTCTTTCATTAATTGCATCAAGACCTTTTGCTTCGGCAAATGAAGTGATCTTATGATTAGGCGAGAAACCTTGCAGTGCTATAATATTAACAGAATATTTGAGTTTAAATTATGGGTATTATAAAAATTATAATACAAATTATTTTACCATTTTTTAGTGATGTTTTGCCACCAGATAATGCTCCAAGAGGGAGAGCCCCAGTTGGCGTTAATCCCTTCAATTGTAATACACTTTCACTTTCTTCCCTGTAACGAAAAATAAATTAGGTATATAAACCATATTAATAGATGATGATTGTTTTGAAATTCAAATATTTTACCTCAATACTGAGAAAACTCGAGCCATTTTCCCAATCGCTCTTATTTTATTTCTGATTACTTCTTTTCTCAAATTGGCTGCAGTAACTGTTAGAAAAAATATACATTGATATTAATATTAACAGAATTTAAATAAAGAAACGTTTAAAAACAAAATAAAATAAAAAATTTAAATAATAACAAAACAAAACGTTGATAGAAAAATATTATTGAACACCAAGACAATCAATGAAACTAAAAAAGTGTCCAAAAAATGTCCTGAGAAGAGTATAATTATGCAGATTTAGGTTAACTATGAGGTCAATATTTAAACAATAAATATTTTTTAAGAAATAATAAAATACACATTTGTTTTAAAAACAATAATAACAGCCTATGGATGTTACGAAGCACCAAACAAGGATTTATATAATAATAATGATATACGAAAATTGTATTTATTTAATACATCTATTGTCATATATGTCTGATATACATTTAAAAAAAAAAAAATGTAAAAGTTAGAATTTTGTTATTCAATATATTAAATTAAAAATGGTAACAAAGTTCAAAATATATCAATATAGATGCATATACCTACAAATCTTACCTTTTTTTAAATAATTAAAAATATAATAAATTACTAATAATTTGTTGCTTTATATAATATGCATTTATATATCAAGACACATGTCAATACAATTGCTCCTAAAACTATACAATATTTAAAAATATTTATAATATTATATATTAATGAAATTAGGGATTTTTCTGAACATAAGTAGTAATAAATGATAAAGATAATCACATCACTATAGGATTATTTAAGATGAATAGATACAAAGTACATGCAGACGAAGGATATTGGATGGCTTGTAATACTTCAGCAATATGTCAGAACAGGATATGTTAATGTTAAATGAAATATGAACTACATTTTTGTATACAGCTAATGACAAATTACTAATTGAAATTTAATGAAAGAATTACCATATTTTAGTAATAGGTTATAAATATATTATACAGGTTTTTTTTTTTAATCTATCGAAAAAAAATTTCCTGAATATAAGGTGTAGGTATGTGAGTGTATTATACATAATATAATTATTATACTTTTACATTATAATTGATACACTTACATTGATATGCAAGTTTATTTTATTTATATAAAAGCTATCAATACTATACTAATAAGTAATGAGCAATGTAATTCAATAAAAAGACAAATAAGTGCACAATGCATAAAAAAAAAAAATATATATATATATTAAAATGAAAAAGCAATAACCTTCATATACTTACCAAATTTTAGGATGTGATGAAAAACAGAAAACAAGTGAAATACACGTAATGTTGTCATATTAATATTTTGGTGCGCCATCAAACAAGTCCATATAATATCCGCATCAAATAAAATTGGAAATCAAAACGAAAACAGAAAAAAAAAACATTGAAATTATAATAATTGTAAATTAAATTTACAACTGTGACAGAGGTCGTGTAAAATTATTAGATTATGTCTATTAAGAACTCTACCCTCGTAAATAATCAACACTATAATATTATATATTTTGATACACGACATGAAAATATAAAAAATATACTGCTAGCAACGCATAATAATACTGAATTAAGTAATTTTTATAACACAACAATATATGCACGTATTAGTCACAGCTCTAAATAGGTATTTAAATAAATATTTATATATAGCCATATTAGCATAGGGGGAGATCCAGTTATTATTATTATATATTTTTTTTGAGGGGAGGGGGAAAGATCCTCTCCGGGCATGCATTTTTTAAAGAAACAGACCTGTACGGATTTGCCCTGTAACCTCTTTAGTTTCACCAAAATAAAATGTCTTTAATACATTTAATTTTGTACAATTTATTAAATTACATATTATGAAACAGTAAACAATACTTTATGGATGATGGATTTAGATTGCATTCATAATGGTTAATGGGTGCAAAACAATAAAAAAACTTCTTTTTTTATGTAAACTTACTATATGTTCTTCATATTATATTTTTAATTCAGTGTTGTCACACACGCCCTTTCAGTATTGTTTTTATTTTTAGTGGGAACTACAGCTTGTAAATAAAATTATTTTCAAAGATTTAAGTTCTTCAATCTCCGCCTATGCAAATAGGTTATAAATTAAAATAAGACATGTGTTGGTTGTATTAGTTTTGTGTTATAGCAGTAAATATTTTACAACTACAACAAAGAAATATTCAATTTTTAAAAATGATTTATTATTTTAACGTTGTTAATATTATGTTAGTAAACAAATACCTATTTAATAAAATATGAGCAGAAACCATTTTCGAATTTAAATGAACGTTGGTAACTACACGAGAGATCAGAAGTGCCAAATGGTAATAGTAGAATTGGTCCCGTTATTTAAATTTACGAGGATTAAGAAAATATATTAAAATAACAAATTAGGGATCCCAAAGATAGGGATTTTGCTAATTTTTTGCAGAATCTAAAAACGTGACAATACCCCTCCAATTAATAAAGAAAGATCTATTAATATAGGTCATTTATATTTTATTTTCAATAAAAGTATTTTTATGGGTTGAAATGTCATATTATAAAATATTATATATGCTACAAACACTCTTGTTGTCTCCCATCTATCTAATAAAATACAGGAAATAGTACAATACTTAAAATGGAAATTGTAGCATTTAGGTTTGATTTAGAATTGAAACATCTACATAGGTATTACTAAATTTAAAGAATAGAATATTTTCAAGAACATTTCTCAGTAAGAAGTTACAACTAATTAAAAAATCAAAATACCAAATATGTAGTAACTTCTTTATTACTTAACAATTTATAAAAAAAGGCTCCAAGGTGCCCTCAGGAATAATATTTTGTTTAATTTTGGTAACAGGTGTTATAACTCAAAATTTAAACTACACGCTACAATTTACAATTTAAGTATCATAGTATTTCCTATACTTCCCATTAGTCAGACGGAGATAGTAAATGTGGGTGTTGCGGATCAACAGATCTCTTAAGAGGACACTACACGGCCGTGTTCCCGCGCATGCTTTGGGAGATGCACATTTACAGAGAACTGGATTATTTTAGTATACAACAATCTCTATAGAAAATTAAAGATCATAAAGTCATCTAAATTTTTACACGGGCGATTTTCAATAAAGTTATTGTTAGTCGGAGTTATAAGACTTTTAAAATAGACAATTCTGGCAAAATTAAAAGTTTTATAAATCGACTTTGAATAATTTTATTGAAAATCGCCTTTGTAAAAAATTTAGATTATTTTACGATGTTTAAATTCTTACAGAGGTCATCAAATGCTAAAATCACTCAGTTTCCCAGAAACATGCATCTCCCGAAACATGTTTTGCCTAGTTTTTAATAATTATTTATTAATACTTCGCAATAAAAAAATACTGGTATAAGTCTATTTTAAATTACTTCTGGAATGTATTTAAATATTTTTCAAACATGGGATTTTCATTTTTCTAAAAATTCCTTAAAATTGCCTATACAAAACCCCTTAAAAAGCGAGTGTGTGGTGTCCTCTTAAGCCACCAAACAATAGTTACTCTACCCCTATAATGGGGACCTTCTATACATTTGAAGTTACAACACTGACATATATAACATAATATATGCAAGTGAACATAGTATTTTTCATCACAATCATTAGTTTCTATACAAGTTACCTAATATAAAATATAATAATATATTTCATTTAACATTTAATTGTGTACATTTCAAATACTTTACCTGCATCCTATACAATTAAATGATAATGAAATTATAATTATGCATTCTTTAAGCTAAAAACGAGTGCAGTAATTATTGTTTAATGACTAAAATCATTGGTTTATTATTATTGTTATTTTATTATAACATATATATTTTATATGTATAATATTAATAAATAGATACTGGTGTAATGCCAAATAGGTGAAGTGCACATTGCTTGAGTCTAACTGAAGAAGTCAAGTTATTTACGCTTTAAGTGCCGTTACCTTTAGTATTATAAGGTATTTTAGGTACTGTAATAAAAATATAATAACAATAATACTAATATCAGCAGAGTGTAATAGTATTATTTTAACCAGCGAAGAACACATGGGTAGCTTTCTACAGGGATTTCTATTTTGATTTTCATCAAAATTCTAATTAAATATAAATACAATTAAAAATTTTTTTTTTATTACAATATATATAAATATTCTACAAGGGTATTTGGATGAGGGGAAAATATAATTATTTTTAGGTAGCTTTTAAAACAAAGCAGTTAAATATATAATATATAGGTATAGTATATTATTTATCACATGCACAGTCCAAGCTCCGACTGGTTTGATTTTTGTTTTAAAGGATGTTGTAATTGCAGGTTTAAAAGGAATACCACAGAGGAATAAAGATTGCCTACGTTTCTAGAATTAAAATCATGTACTATTCAGTCCTAAAGAATAATGTATGTAGATAGAGATATAGGTACTGCGAACGAGAGATGACTACTAATGTGTCGTAACTGCATAAATGAGACATTCCTAATCGTCTGTTGAACTCTCTCATTATTATTTGTTTAATTAATTAGTATCAACATTCAAGCGAATTAAAAACACTCGGAAATATAAAAAAAAAAAATTGAAAAAAATTATTGTCAACATATAATATAATATATTAAGTGTTAAATACGAAAATAATTATAATTAATTAAAAAAAAAAAAAAATAATAATAATAATAAAATAACAAATAATAAAATAAAAAACAACAACAACAACAACGAAAATAAAATCTAAGGGCTGCTAAAATGAAAAGTGGAAATAAAAACAGCAAAATTGTAAGTTATGTTGATATGTTTGAAAATTAAAATAAAACAGAAAAAAAAAACAATTTCGGGAAGAAAACTTACCGGGCATTTTCGGAACTATCGGTTTAACAACAATGGCTGTCGATCGGTCGGTCACAGAGAGCGAAAGATTTTAAAAATATAAACAGAAAAACAAAAAGAAAACAAAATATAGAAGATTGAAAGAGTGCGTCCAAGAATAAGTAAAGTACAATAGCCTATAAGTAATTTTATTCTCAATTTTTAGTAAGAAGTATAGATAGAGATAGAGTAAGATATAAAGAAAAAAGTTAAAACTGTTCTTTTATCTTTTTTTCAATATTTTTTTTTTTTTATATATATATATAATTTTTGTAGGTTGAATACCTTTACAGAATTACATTACATGTGTGACATAGATAAATGATCTTTGAAATTGTAAATGTATACATTTTTTTGATTAAAAAACAAACTACAAACAGGAATATTAAATATTCTGTAGAACTATGGTTTATACATACTTTAACTGTGAACCAATTCTAATTCAGTTTTATTTTGAATTTTAATGATGTAAGTAGTTCATAGATCATAAGTTAATAGAACTATGATACAGTTTATTCAAAATAATTTTGTTTTACTGTGAAATAAACAGACTGAACTGACTATATTACTAACTTAGAAAAAAGTATTTTAACTATTTTCTTTTATGATTAAATTTTAAATCATATCGAGACAAAATATATATTATGTTCGCAGTTTATTATAAAATAGGCATGACCTACAGCCTATAAATTTAAACAAACATACATATTTAGTTAAATATATAGGAATTTAAAAAGGATATTAAGGGCTGGTAACTATTAATTTTCTTGTTAAATTAAAATAAAATTTTCGATGTTGAATACAATATTATGCCTAAATACTTAAACTGTCCTATCACTATTTTGTATAGTTTAATTGGAACTAACTGTTTAACTATTTGTTTTTTCAATCGCTGCCAATCAAATATTTAATGGTTTTGAAGTGAATCAATATATTTAAGGTCAATAAAATCGAAATTATTCTAATGACTTTTTTCTTCTGAAAATGATCATGTTTAGATACATTTATCATATTTTGATGGCATTATCAGCAATGCCTATTTTTTGTTTATATTTATCGTACATGGGAAATAAAAATAAGAGTATAGATAAAAACATTCAAGTGAGTTAGAGGGTTTGTTTTATAAAATTAATAAATTATAGCAACTTAAAAAGTCAACAAATAAAGGGGAAGTAAAAATAAAAATATTGAGGTAGGAGTTTTGAATATCTACGTAGGGAGCAGTCCATTTTTCTAATGACATTATTAGGTATGTGTTTTATTCTCTACTTAAACTAAATCAATATTAATAATATAGACATTTCTTACCATCAGCTGTAATCCAAGAGAAGCATAAATTAAGATAAATAAAAAAGAAAGCAAAATATAAAAATAAATAAATAAAAATCATTATTCAATACAATATTAAATTAATGTAGGGTGAGAATAAATTTAAAGCTAAAATTTGGCATAATATTAATAATATATATATTATATAATAATATGTATATAAGAAATTGAAATAACTGTCCTACTGTGAAAAATGCTTTCTCGGCCAGTGTTGCTAATCTTAGAAGCTCGAGCATCGGCCGGGAAAGCAATAAAATATTTGTATTATTATTGAAAAAAATGTAATTGAAACAATGTTTGGTGCATAGATAAGTATAATTAAGTGTTGTAATATATTTATACATACCGTCTTCAAGCGTATCTTCTCCTTCGGTCATTAGTTCATCATCCGAACAAATATTCAAAAGATTCACTAACATCTCGGTAACTACAAAATACATTTTAAATTATTTGAAAGTAATGTAAAATGTGTGTAAAATATTTAAATTACCTTTTTCACCAACAAATGGCAAAGACCAGGTAAACACATCCATGAAGTTAGGCAACCAATATGGATGTGGTGAACAGTTGAATTGTCTGATGTTCATTACATTATTTTCATATTTTAAAACGGCAGCCTATGTATGATTAACAATTTATATACATAGGTAGTAGTATAATATTTGACATAAAATACATGTATAATAATCTTCAAACTCAATTTGTTTTACATACTTTGTTATTGTATACGTCTAAGTAGTTGGGCGCGGAGAATATAGTGATTAAAGATGGAAAACCAGTCGTTTGACTTTTTCTATACATTCGGTATCTAAATACAATAAATAAAAATAGATATAAAAAATTGAAGGAGTTAATAGAATATTTAAAACAAACCCTGCGTCTTGAGCTTCGTGTGCTCTTATGATGGATAGTAAATTGTTGCTCTGAAGAAAATCACAGCATGCTGCATAACTGAAAAAGTTAAAAATTATTTACAGGTTACACTCAATATATGTGTGACACAAAATAATCAATTTACTAATTCATTTTTTAGTCTATTATGATAACATGTAACACATATTAATGACAAAATAAAATATAAGAAAATGTTAAAATAAAACAAATTGTATATAAACAACATTTAAAAATTTTTATGAGTATGATGCATAGTCATAACTCATAACTCATAAATATTCTCTAATTTTGTTTTTCAAATTATTTATTCCTATAGGTAATAATCCAGTTACATATCATTATCAATTATTTCTTCTTTTTACACATTAAAATAAAAAAACACATATTTTATGTACTTAAAAATAGGACTTATTCACTTTCAATTTGCTAATTTCAATAACATTTTTTTTTAAAAGATGTATTTTGAGTTTTGAAAACAGTTGTAAAGTTAGAATTTGACGGGCCAGACTTACTTTAGAAGTTAAGGCAATTTGAAGTTTGCAAATTTACTAAAAATAAAAGAACTATGGACTTGCACGGTTTATGTACCTATACATATGTCATATATTTGTAGCTATTAAGAGGATGCTAAATCCACATTTGCTTTTTCTGTATAACCAACTGAAAATATAGGAAATATACGTCCGGAATTCTTATTACAACCTCGTCAATTTCAGAAAATTGGGCCCCCTTGATATTGAGCTATTTATTATTATTAATTTGGTTTTCTCCTCAAATCAGAAAATTATTTTTTATTTTAAAATATATTATAATATAATATTAATTATATGGTGGGTTAGGTTACTGTTGAAAGTTAAAATGGTAAATTATAGGTAATATTAGTTTAAATGCAATAAAAAGGAAAATAAAATAATTGTGAGATTATATTAGTTTTAAAATGAAAAATATTAAAATATATATATAAATAATTTAAATAATAATAATAATAATAATATATAATTATAACCGGTCACTATAAATAAATTGATCACGAACCTCGGAAAATAAAATATAATATAATTTATTCTGTAGGTACAATGTTGAATGATAGATATTTGAGAAATAATCTGATAAAATAATTTTGAAAAATCAAATGTACCTATTAATAAAAGATTAACTTATTGTAACTAATTAACAGAGCTTAAAAATATAATAACTAGGTATGTTAATATTTATAATAATAATTTTATATTTCATCGAATTTATACTTTAAAAAATTAATTTTCTTAATTTTTTGTTTTTAAAATGCATTTCTAATTTGTAAAAACAATGTAGAAATATTTCATGAATAACTTTGTAGAAACATTTTATGATTAACGTTTTAATGTTGTATAAACATTTTATATTTTACATTTTTAATTCACAAAAATATTCAAAGCATCAGTGAAATGTTCATTATTGAAATATGTCTAGTAGGTAGGTACCATATAGATTAATAGTATGATTAATCTATGCTAGTACATATAGAATCTTCTGAAACAATTATAATTTAGTAGTATCGCTTTATTATTTAATCAATAATTATAGAAACACTATTTAAATAATCAATCGGAGCAGTTTCATTTATCTCGCATTTCTACATAAAATAGGTACTAAGTTTAGATTGTCTTGAAAATGCATTTAATAATTAATTTCCCTTAAATTTAAATATGAAATTTCAAAATGTAGCCAATATTTTTAACTTATTTAAATTTCGTTTTACGTAAATTATCGTTATTTAAACGTAGATTTACGTTTAAATACAATAACTAAATTTTTTAAATTAACTTTTCAATTGAATTTGGTGAACTAGTTCGAATCGTTCACTCTGCTGAATAGCTCACTCAATTGAACTAGTTCGTTCATGAACGAAACATCTCTAATATCTATTTTCTTTGTTTGATTCCCACACATACTCCATGGACGAACCATCTGTGATTCTTCTACTCAACGGCTTGTACCAACGACGCAATTTTATTTTTTCCACTGTGTAATATTTACATAACCTTTTTTTTGTTAAATTAAATTTTCTTTTTTTTGTTTTAATAAAATATTGTTTCCTTTTTACTTTTACGGTATTTTTTTTATTATTGATTAAAAATCAATTAAAATATTTTGATATAAGAATATTTACGATATCTATACCTAATAACTATGTTGATTAATACATTTTAAAGAAATATTATGTTGGCATTGTCTTATAAATACCGTTATAAGCTACCTATCTATAATTACATCATGTTCGTGTTTTGGAAATTGGAAATTTTGATCATGTGAATTGGAATCAATTATTCAAGTAGGTACAGTATATACGTAAATAGAAGTTCTATAATAATAATTTAATATATACAAAAGTGTAAGCGTAAAATATGATTATCATTAGGTATGTAATATTATAGTATAATAGGTATATATATATATATTTTTTATTTTTAAATTAATTATATAAATAATATATAAAATTAATATTTTTATAAATTATTTATTTTATATATATATTATTTATTACAGATAATATATCACTAACTAAAAAATAAATAAATCATAATAATAATTTACTGAATTAACACAAACATCAACACATAAAGTATTACATAAGGTGTATATTATGTAGAGGAATTTGAGCGTAAACTTTATATACTTAATATACATAAATACCATTGTGCAATGTAAATATAAAAAAATCGTATTGTTTTACATAATATTCTCTCTTATGTGGTACATAAAATGATTATATGCATACGGAGGACATAAGAGAATTAACATTCATTTATGAATAAATATAAATGTATTTATATATTATTTTTTGTTAGCGAAGGGCCTTTTTATTTATTTAGCCGACTAAGTAAAATGTAGCCAAGGCGCCACTGCATTTACCTATTACCTAATTTATAGACGAAATTATTATCTACGCCGTAAGATTGCGTTTTTTTTTCGAAATTTTAATTTTGTAAAGAGATATAACCATTTTTGAATCTCAATAAATTTAAATAGATATCATTTTCTTTATAATTAAAATTTCGAAAAAAGACTACTCTACGGCATAAATAATAGGTAAATTTGCTTTAATATTAGAAATATTACGAAGAATTTCGAACGTAAATTTCCTATGTTAATATAGTTGGTTAGACGCAGACAGCAAATGTGGTGGTATGTAGACATATAATATAACTTTTTTTTAGTGATGGTAGTTTTTCTCTCGATTCTTAATATACAAAAATACAATTTTATTGTCATAAACGAACTCGGAATCCGTAGGTACGTCTCGTAATTAATATTATTTCATTGAACTATAAAAAATACCTCTTATATGATTACGCTCATTATGCGAAATCCACCCTTATCAAACTGCTATACGCAAATATTCTAATTTTACTATAGTTTTTAAAACTCAAAATTAATTATTTTTTTAAATCAAATTTAGCAAGATAAAAGGGTGGTAAAGTGCATTTGTTCCAAAAATAGTAACAGTATTATTTTAGATAAAAAGCATCATCTATGATATTCTAAAAAAAAAATCTACCGAGCCCTTTTAATAAGTAGGTACCTACCTAATGATAATTTTAATTATTGAATTATCCTTAATATTTATATTTATAAATGCTTTAAATGAAATTTAATGCTTGAGGTCCAGGGGCCCTCTGTCATCTTTAACCCAAAATTGCAAAAAATGTATAAATACCTTCATTTTGATTATAAATCTTATATTTAAAAGCCATGCATCCTTCTCCCTATAGGAAATATAAAAACAACCCCCCTCTTCCATAGGAAATTCTTGATCACGTGTTTATGGTTAACAGTAGGCAGTAGGTATGTTATTCTAATTTGAATATTTTTCTTTCATGTGTATAAATATTTGTAGAGTAAATAAATAAATATAAATTTATTTTCTAAATATTACATTTTCATATAAAATTTTCACAAATTTACTTATTGCCAATTTTTTTTTTAATAATTTTAGATTTTGAAGCGTAACGAGGCATATATTGATTTTACAATGATGGGTATTTATATTTATATGTATGTATATATTTTTTCAGCTAGAAAGAGTAAAGTAAAAGTTTTTGGGTACCTATAAAGGTTTCTGATATAGAAAATTCGTTCTAGTTGGTGCTTTTTAGAGGTTTTTTTTTTATTTTCTAAGTAGGTATAGTTTTTCAAAGCGTAACGAAAAACTACCGATTTTATCGAGGAAACTACCAAAAATGACCGAAAATTTAAATTCACATCAAATATTTTACCAAATAAAAATTAAGAAACTTTTCGACTACTTTTTAGTAATTTTTTTTTTTTTTTTTTTGTTGAATTTTGTATGTATTTTTTTATTGGGTAAACATTGTTTTAATGGGAAATTTATTGTAGTTGGTATCTTAAAAAGGTTAATTTTAAATTTTTTCAGACTTTTTTTAAGCGTGAAGGAAAATTACCGAAAATAGTAATAAATTAGACAATTACTCTACATCAAACTTCCCTTAGAATCGTTTTGTCGAGAGAAATGATTTATCATTGCTTTGAAATTCAATACATCCACCACCAATATTTTATCCTAAATGCGATCAAATACCCCTACCCTACTAATTGAATTTCAAAAATATTTGAATGAAAATTGGAAATAATAAATTTATTAGGTATATTTAATATATAAAAGCAAAACATTAAACAATTTTTTATTTATTTCAATCAATATTTATAAAAATAATGTTTTGAAATCACAAAAATTCCCTGTTTAATGCTGGAGGTTAATAATTTTTTTAGAAATTTCAAGTCTCGTAATATTTTTGTAGGACTCGTTAGACTTCCATTGTAGTATGTAGTATAAATTATAAATCATATTTCATAATATATATATATATATATACATATATATAGCGATATGTACCTGTAAAAATACGAACAGCCTCTAACGCTATTATGACTGAAATGTTCGGCGTTTTTTTCGCTGCCGAAATCTTCTAAAGGATCTGACCAAAGAAGATCACACATGGGACCGAAAGCTGGAGGCTCTTTGAATCGATCCAACTGAAATGTAAAAACAAAAAAAATAATAATAAATAAAAATATTAGATAAAGTACATATTTTAATATTAAACGAAAATATATGAATGTCATGATTAAAAAATATATTTTCTATACATTTATGTAAGTCTACAATATAAAAAATAAAATAAAATGGCATATACCCTTCTAATATCATCCAGATTATGTATTTCTGGCGAGAGTCCACCGTGAACACATAGGAATTGTTGATTCATGAGCGCGGCGAGTGGTAGAC
Organism: Pemphigus obesinymphae; assembly: GCA_025469235.1. Taxonomy (NCBI): domain Eukaryota; kingdom Metazoa; phylum Arthropoda; class Insecta; order Hemiptera; family Aphididae; genus Pemphigus; species Pemphigus obesinymphae. The sequence goes on from JAIPRL010000366.1 coordinate 56,011, forward strand.
AATCAAATGCCTCCATACAGGCGTCGTACACTCGCTCAGAATATTTTATTTTACCTGAAAATTTTAATAAAAAGAAATACATGATTAGTATATGGTTTTAATTGCGACCAATATTATTATATTTTTAATGATTTATCGCGTAAATGCGGTCATATAAAATACAGTTGTTTAATTTCCAGCGAACAACAATCCATATATAATATTATGAAGATTTAAAAATTCCAATTTAAGATCTGGGCCTGATTATTATAAGTTGACATTTTACAAATTCTGTATCGGTAGGTAAAATAATCCTCAAATTTTTAAATTAAACAATGAAAAAAAAAAAATCGGTGTTTTACTTGATGCCACATTTTATGTGGAATAAAAAATAATAGAAATTCGATAATGATATTATGTAGGTATACCAGATTCGATCATAATGGTTAAACAAATTCATTGTTATTATTCAAATTAAATAAAAATAAATATTTAATATTTAATAATATTAAACAAACGCATCAAATCAAGAATGTGATTTTCCGTTGGATGTATTAAATCAAACATAGGTTTTTCGAATACATAATTTTGGATGTGATAATTAGAAAGAAAACATTTGGCTAACCGATGTTTATAGTTAATTAATTGAAAAATATCAGGAATATAACATCGAAAAGGAATGTTTCCGCTTTTGTAAATATGTCAGTGGATACTAGAGCCATACACTGGCCTAATTTTTCAAGCCCACCCGGCCCAGACCGAGTAAGTGAAATATTTGGCCATTCATATAAAATATTTAGCCTAGCACATTTTATTAAGATATTTGGACTACTCGGTTGATAGAAAAAATATGTACTTCTATACTGAATAATATGTATTATTTTGTTATTTAGAATGGTTGTATAACGTACAATTAGTTTAATAAAATAAGAACACTCATATATATTTTTTTTTAGTGTGCACTGTGCAGTGAGAAAAGCGTAATTGTAGGTATAGTGGAAAATATTACTTTGTGCAGGGCACAAAACCGTTTTTTGTAATTTTTTATTCTTTATCATAATATGTATAAAGTAGTGACAACAAAAGATTGTCCAATAAAATAGAAAAAACCAATTCATATTTACTAAAAAACCGAGTTATACTTGAAAAGTTGGCGTAAAAAAAAATTGACGTAGGTATGACGTATACGCGGGTTTGACAAAATATGTAGGTATAATCCGTCCAGTTCATCTGCGCCTTTGGCGACCGTTACATTTTAAGTTTGTGGGGGTTATTAAAATCACAGATTATATGAGTACAAATAGATCACTTGTGATGTAAAAAAAAAAAACGATAACGTCATTTGGTCACTGATAACTCCACAGGAATCAGTATGACCACAATATATACCACAGATTAAAACTTCATTCACATAAGACAAACTGAAATCTGTGTTGTTTTATGAGTTGTTTATCATTAATTATTATGATAACATTAAAAATGATGAATTATTTATATAATAATATTGTGTGTTAGCAAAATAATTAATATGATTGTATGTAACTACACTGATAACTGTGGAGCCTATCAGAAGACGGTATTCGTCGATCTATTGTTTTCGGGTCCAGTGATCTATCTGTATTCATATAATCTGTGTTAAAATTGTGGAAGCACAGATGTGTTGCTTACATACATTTTTTTTGAGGTTATCTTTATGGAATACTCCCGGCAAAATAGTTATTACCCAATAATATCGATGATAATATAAAAATCGCACATTGTAGGTATCATCACGAACTAATAGATAGTTTGGACTGGAAACGACAAAGAAGGCGGGTGGTAGTGGTGTGATTACATTTTGTTACGATGAAATTAGTAAGTGGGGAATCTAAGCGATAATCTATCAGGCGATCCTAGCGAACATTTGCCATACCACTCATACGTAGCATGTAGTCTGCGTATGAATATGTTGTCAAAACTATAATATAGGTGGCGTTTTAATCGCATATATTCTCCACCTTGATATTTACCCTAACAATTTGTCTGCACATATTAATTCGTCGTTTCCAGTCCATACTATCTTAGTTCGTGGTATCATACATTATTCAATTAGTATTTTTGAACCACTAATCTGGTCAAACGTGTGACGTCACCGAGGGCGCAGATGAGCTGGATGGGTTATACAAGGTAATGTCGATACTCATTATTATTGATAATAAAATTGGGATTCTAACGACATGTGGGTTTAAATTTATCATAACATACGATTTCGGACAATTCGTATATTTTGAAAATAATTTGGAGGGCGCTTATGATATTAAATATAAATTTCCCGGTCCAATAACTGATACTTGATTTCTAGCCTGGTCGGAACCCATTTTTAGACCGGCAAATATAGGCCCGGTCCGAACCCATTTTTAGATCGGAAAATATAGGCCAGTGCGAGGCTCTAGTGGATGTATACGATTAAAGTTTGAATGAAATTCAATATTTGTTTACCTATATATATATATATGTATATATATCAGGGGTGGATCTGAAGCTTGCTAATGAGCAAAAAAAAAGGTCATTCGCTCAAATTTTCCCAAAAATCAAAAAATCACTTTAAAAAACGGAAAATAAGCAAAAATAACCTCAAGGGTGGGAGGGGGTGATGACTATGTCGCCCATCAAATTTCTCCTCTCGCTACATATATTGTTTTTAAATAATAATATTATAATTTATATAGGTATGGTGTCGATAATAGGTATGAGTGTATCATCGATGAAAAGCCAACACCGTGCCATCTAAAGTTTTTGTTTATCTTGTTTTTTTATCTGAATGCTGCTAATTCAATTTGTAAACACTACATATAGAAAGCTTTGTAATCAGATTACGGGCTAAACTAATGAAACGTCTGTGTTTACACAATAGACCAAACACCAAAGAGTTGAAATCACTAGGGAATGCTGTCGTCAATATAATAATATACATTCGAGTATAATACTATACCAAAATCAATTATGTCTCTTAAGTGGTCTTATACACTCGGGTTATTCAGTGCTAGTGGAAGCGGCGATTGTCTGTTTCTCTCTTATCACACACGTAACATAGCAATTTAGACCATTTCTATTTCCACCGTACCGATGGATCTAGTGATGCGATAAGAATTATAAAAATGTATCTAAATTTGTCGTGATGTCTGCTTTAGATCGGCTCTCACATTTTTGATCTTTCTTCCCAAGTCCGCCTAAAATTAAGTTAATATATTGGGACATTTAAAAATTGACATTTTCAATTTTTGTGAAAATCAAGGGAAAAAATATAAAAAAAAAGTAAGAGGGAAAATCGTTCTAAAGTAGATTTTACGACGATTTCAGACCACCAGCTTTCAGAATCCTTATCGGTTCACTATAGGACAATCGGTATATGTCGGAAATGGGATTTAGTGTCTTTTGACATGTGTCTGTGCATGCGAGTGGACACACCACCATTATTATTCCAAAAGTATTTACACACACTTAAGACCAAATACTACTCACAAGAAAACACTGCGTAATGTGAATAATTCAAATAATTGCCTATACACAACCCTTAATAAATAACCGCTTCCAATGCCCTTAACAACGAAAAATAACGTTATTATAATACACGATAGAGCCGAGAAAAATTCTTCACGAGTGTTGAAAAAAATATAACCGGTACCTACATAATATCATATTATTATTATTAGAGTTATTAATCGAAAAACAATAAAATACAATTTAATATAGATATGTAAGTACCTATTATTTTCAGTGGTTGAATTGAAAAAAAAAATAAGAGCGGACTCTGGGGCTTAGTTAAAAATCAACGTTCCGGGACATATTAGAGAAAAAATAAACTATTGAGGACTTCGTCCCACACATAACCATCTATCCAAAGGTTCTCAACCGGAGGAAATTTTAAAATTATTATACAACGTGCATAGATTATATAAAAAAAAAAAACATATTTTTTTTTTTTTTTTACAACGTTGGGTTACATAATATTTTCGAGAAAGCATAGTTATTGCATTCGTCTTTCAAAAGAATTGAACATTTATTACTTTAAAATGAATGGTAAATATAATTGACATTTTTAAAAAATTGTTAAATAAAAATTAAAAACGGACGCTGCGTTCCTTCATAAATAAATAAAGAGGTACGTTGTTAAACATGAAAAATGTGAAGAGTATCTCCGTCCCCCTGCGTCCCTCCCCAAATCCACCACCACTGTCTCTATTATATTGTTTCTTTTTTGTCAATTTTGTGTTAGAAAAATACCATATCTAATAATACATTTTTTTTTGATACTTATATCAAGCATGGCATTTAAACTATGTAATAGGGAAACGGGGTAAGTAATAGAGTTGAGGTTTTATTACACTAACTGACCGATACAGCTAGTACAGTGAGTGAATTGTTTAAATTTATATATATATATATAATGATAATAATATAAACGGAATATTAATTTCAAATTTAAAAGGGTTAAAAAATTTGAAAATGTAAAAAAAAAATACGTTATTTTACCCAAGGAGATAAGTTGAAGTGAATGAAAAATATCTATAATTATTAGGTACACTTATAGTTAAGACAAATTGTATTACATTTTATAATTCATTTTATGAGATTAAATAGGTATTATAATTATTATTAAATGTTATACTTAAATTAATCGTGAATAGAAATCGTCTATATAGGTACAATATTTTTGGTGAAATTAATTGATTTTTTTATAAAGTATTTTACATTGTTAATATTTAATATTTTATCGCGTTTTCTCCGCCTTAATATGTATACTTGGGTTTACCCCGTTATTTAAATATAAACAAATAAAATATATTAACGTATACCTACATGGTGGGTAAGTTGACGGTATCAAAAACTCGTATACGTGAACTTATCGGCAGTAGAGGTATTTTTTTGAAAAGTATAAGTAAACAAATATGTTTTCAAATTATTTAAAAGTAAGAATGTGAGATACTAGTGGAAAGCTAAGAACATACACTGTTTGATTATTGTATACTTAAATATTCAATTTTATTTATGGTTTTTCGTAAATTGTATTACGATAGCGAATGAGAAATTTATATCAGCTAATCATACGCTAATGTCTAATTTGAAATCAAACAAGGAAGATGCGTTCGACGAATAAAGCCCATTAGAATATATATTGATTAAAACTAAAAAATAATCCAAGGATAAAATATATATTGAGTCATACATTGAATTTTTTTCATTTTATAATCGTAACGAAGGTATAATTAAACAGTTTTTTTTTTTTTTTTTACCAAAGAATCGAGTTATTATTTTAAATATTAGGACATATTATATATGTATACGAGGAAAACATCGATAACAATATTAATATAATATATACTTATAAATACATACATATATATATATATATATATATATATAAGTAATTTTATATGAAATATTTAATCAACTAATTATTAGTATAATATAATATAGTATAATTGATACGAGAGTGAATCAATTAGATTTAGAATAATTTCATTTTTAATAAGTGAAGTGTACATAATTTTGCAATCTGGTAATCATTTACCTATTATTTTATTATTATTATATTTTTATGTATTTTAAAAATTACTTCAAGCATCATATTATAATCACGTTATATGCACGTCATGTGAGAATTGTGTTTGTTAATAAATTAATTAGGTACCTACACAAAACACGTTTATATATTATGTGTATTTCAATGTACACTGTTTCGTTTCGTAAACATTTGCGTTGAAAATTTGATTTATACTTACATTCTTGTTTAAACGTGAAGTATTCTGTTAGATGTCTACATTCGTGATTTCCTCTTAATAGAAATAATGTAGTGGGATGGCATAACTTCAAAGCCCACAAGTAAAGCACACACTACAAATAGAATAACAATTAATGTACAAACAATATATTATAGGTACTAAACATTTATAATATAATGTAGAAATTAACTGATAAACGTTTAAACGTAGGGTAAACCGTAAATTTACAAAACACTCGTCATAATATTATTATTTATTATTATATAATGCGTATTTCATAAGTCTTACACGTAGGTAGGTAATACATCATCCGTACCTATAGCTATATTCGCCTGATAAACGAATACTTTTTTTTTAATAGCGTTTTTCGACAATTTCAATATTTGATGATATAATTTTCAAAAAATTCTTCGCTAGTACCGTCCAATAACATTACGATTTTTTTTTTTTTTTTTTTTTATATATATATTCCAAACAGCGATTTGTTTCCTATTAATTTTAAAACGAAATATTTTATTGAAAGTAAATTTTATTGAATAGTATCCTATTAGTATAATGTGTTATTTACTATAGTCACTAGTCGCAACTATAATATAGTTATCAGTGGCGTAGCTACACGTCGAAGCGCCCCGGTGCCAAATACAATTTTTGTACCCCTTAAAGTAAGCAAAAGAAGGTCATTTATATAAATTTCCAAATAAGCAAAAGAAAAACAAATCTACGTACTTAGGGTTAGAGGAAGTGGGAAGATAATATAAGTTTACCGTCCTTGCGGTAGCTACGTTACTGATAGTTATGGTGAGCCATACCTACGAATTAGGATTTTAAAAATAAAAAAAAAATAAAAAAACTGGTTGTATACAGGTACCTTTATATTTTTAAATTTGATTTTACGGAGCCAAAATTATTTTATACCTAAATAGAAATTTGTCTTTTTCATTCAATGAAAAAATTCGATCTAAAAAATATCAAGAATTTAAGTATAGGTATTATAGGTATAGTCGGGTCTTTTCTCACAAAATAGCTTTTGATACATACTAGTTTGATACATTATTTTTTGGCGTACCCATGACCCTATTACTTAAAGCCTTTCTAACAATAGGTAGATTTACATTTACGGGTTACTATGAAAAATTCGTAAAAAATCGAGTTTTATCTAGACAAATGTGACTCAGTGACGTATTTAGCATTTTTTTTTCGGTAGCCGATATTATGATGGACGATGAATGCAACTATATATAGGTACCGATATTTGAAAAAATTCCCTTGGGTTTTTTCAACAAAGTGTCAAAATGTGTTTCATTTAATTATCAATTGTTAATACCTATGCTAAAAAAAATAATTATAATAGTGAAATACACTAAAATTTTAAATATGCTCTTTTTTAGGGTATTCTGACCGAAGTTAAAAATGTATAACTGATTTAATTATGGTAAAATATTGACGGGAGCCGAGAAAGAATTCTTGTAGGCATATTATCTAAAGAATTTTGTGATAGCAAATTTAATCATCTATATTCTATAGGTATAGTTGGTATTTTAAGACGATTATTTTTAAATTTTCCTAATAGCTTCCCTATATGCACATAAAGGAAAATTACTGAAAATAAAATTCACAAAAGTTCAAAATTGTTACTAATAAAAAAAGTATGGCCGCAGAGATAAAAAATAATTGCACTAAATAATAATAATGTTTTGATGACTTTTATGGCATGTGTATATAAAAATGTTTAAAACGAAAAATTCAAAGGGATAATAATAAAATGCTTTATAAATATAATAGTACCTAATATCATATCATGATAAAAATGGCAAATATGTGTAAAAAAAAGTCCATGCGATCATCTACGTCATCTGTTCCCGTAAATACGCCATTAAATTGTGGCCTAGCTATTTATATATTATGTTTTTGTTATCGTATATAAGATTCGAATCCAGAAAATTAGAGTTAAAAAATATATAAGTATATTGTATACCTATTTGTATATATATATTTTTTTAAATTATGTTATCAAATTGTAATTTTTCTGTATTTCCGCTACAGCTTACGGGTGGTAGGTAAACGAATGAATAATACCATTGATTTTATAGTATACTATAAAATCAATGCTATAACCTGTACATAGTTGTATTATAATCGATTATTATTACACCAACAGCTAATATATCTGAAGTACGTTGTAGCGTATAAAATCGACGTTTATTAAATGTATGTTAATAGAATGAGGTAGAGCTTTTTTGATGACAAATTCGTTCTACATGGAAAGTTTGAAAGGTCATTTTTTGATTTTCAAATCAATATCATAGGAATATTAGAAAAATATTGGAAAATTGTTATAAATCGGAAAACATATATAACTACGTAATAACGAATTTTGTTCACAATCGTTTTTGTCGAAAGAAATGATCTATTATTGCTTTCAATACATCCATCACCACCAGTTATATATATATATATATATAATATCCTATCCGACAAACAAATTGTTTCCACCCTAGACTGACCACCATTTTTTAATACTAATAAATATGCAATTATAGTATATTCTCGGCGGAAATGAATATATATATATGTATACCTATATTGGTAAATGGTAATATTATGGATAACCTACATATAGAATTATAAAATAGGTTATCTATATATATTTTTTACTTTCTCTAGTATAAAATTATCAAAATCAGTGTAATTTTACAATACCTAGTAATTTTTATCAATATGGTATGTGTATATTGTATACATGTACACCAATATTATAATAGTATTGTGTTGAACCCGAATTGACCTGGTGTATATAATATTATAGTTGGCTATATGCTGCAAAAGGATAATAATATATGATATATGAAAATAATATCACTACAATATCGATATACATCAATATTGAATGTTTGGATACCATTGGTATTGTCATTTTTTTAGTATCTATTCTAGAAAATATTTATTGCGTATGCATAGTGTGTATAATAATTTATTATAATATTCCTTATTCATTCACATTCACATTTAATATTATTGTATTTCTATATTAGGTACACATTATATATATATATTATAGTTTTAAACGCGTTAAACCTAATATCTATTTCGTACATAATACGAGTACATAGGACTATACGAGGAGGTATACACATTATTATTATTATCTATATTGATTATTATTTCTATAATAGTAATATATAATATTATGACGAGTGTTGTTTTCTGGCATATATATATATATATATATATATATATACACAGGGTGTTTCTGAAATGAATACACAAAATTCGTATACGTATACTCAGTGGAGTGACCCAATAACGAAAGTTTTGAAATTTTTGTCTACCTTTAAAACCCGAATTTTTGAATATTTATTCATTGTATTTTGATATAAACGTACAAATAACTACATCGTGATATTTCCAGCAAAATTCTCATACGAATCGATATATCACATCATTTTTCCTCAGTTTCGAACGTTTGAACGCTCAGTGCCTGATGAAAAAAGCGATATGACATATTATCGATTCATATGAGAAATTTGCACGAAATATTATGAAGTTATTTTTATTAATTATCATAAAATATTTATACATATTGCAATATTTTAAGAACAAATGTAAAATTGTAAAATATCCAAGTTTTTTTTATTTATAAACCGTGTTAGTTAATTGGGTATATAAGACATCAATAAATAAATTATACCATAATGTTTTCTGCAAATTTTTCATACTAATCGATATGTCATATTGTTTTTTTCATCATGAGCGTCAAAACGTTATAAATAGGCGAAAATGAGGAAAAATGATGTGACATATTGATATGTATGAGCATTTTGCAGGAAATTTCATAGGTAGTGCATTTATTTTTACACTTATATTAAAATACAATGAATAAAAATTCAAAAACTTAGGTTTTAAAGGCAGAAAAAGAAATTAAAAACTAAAATTTTTGTCATTGAGTCACTCCACTGAGTATGTGTACGAATTTTGTGTATTCATTTCAGAAACATCCTGTATATATATATATATATATATATATGTACATAGATAAATAATAATAATAATAATTGATTGCAAACGGAATTAATATCAATAAATTACCTCTATACTGAAATACCCTCTGTCCACGTAGTCGCCCAGAAATAGGTATTTTGTTGTAGCAGGGGGACCTCCGACTTCAAATAACTTCATTAGGTCATAGAATTGACCGTGAATATCGCCACAAACTGAAATCAAATCAAACAGTCAGCAAACAACAAAAAATAAAAATAAAACAACAACTATAATAAAAACAGACTATACTTATAGGTATACAATATTTAACATAGATACTTTTGGTTAATATAAGGATTACTTTTTAATTATTATTATCATTAGGGCTATAGAATTTTAATTCCTTAAAATTACGGCATATAATAATAACTTTAAAAAAATGTAAATGTTTAAAAAATCACTTGTTTGATATACATATATATTATATATACTATATTATAGGTAATGTAAAATTCGTATGATATGAGAATATTAATTTTTATATAGGTACCTATTTATTTTGAAAAATTAAAAAAAATAACTTTAAAAAATACTTTAAAAGCAATTAAAAATATTTCATTATTTTAACTATGTTTGTAGCTTACAGCTTAAAATAAGCATCGGGTCAAGTGTTCCAGAACAATATGTAAATACATCGAAACCCTCGCTATCTGTCATCGCTCACTATCATGATTCAAACTATTTATTTATTTGAAGATAAACTAATATTAAAATAGCAATAATATACTTTGAATACTGTTGATACAATTAGTTGAAAGTTTTTAATTCATGTGCATTTAAATTTATATATATATATATATGTATAACAATATTGAAGGAAAAGATTTGGCCTTGTGAGTTTTTCATTAACTTTGGCTTATAAAAATTTAATAATGAATGGACATTACGTCATTACCGATAGTTTATTATTATAAACTTATATATATAACAGACTACGAACTTTGCGATGTTCATAAAATAAAAATAAATAATTCAATTGAATATTAATATTGGATTCATTAAAAATGAAAAAAATACGTGCTTTACCTAATATTATATAATCTATATCATTATACTAATTAATCGTATAAATGTAAATAAATCATATTCTAAAAATATAATAAACTAAGTTTTGCTGACGGATATTACAAATAGGTGCTTTAAAATGTATATAGAAATAACCTAGGACGTACTAATTACCATTTGAGTTTAAAAATTACAATCAGGCAGTTTATAATTAAAAATCCAACGTTGAACATTGATACATATATTTATATTATACATAAAATATATATATATAAAAATTGACGATTTGTTCCGTTCTAATAATTCGTAACATAAAGTTTATTTTTCTAAAAAAGTCGACATTTTTAAAAAAGGTATGATGTGATACGACCAGTTATAATTGTTCAAACAGTTTGTAATTTGCCGAGTTAATAATATTCTGTTATTGTTTTTAGATGACAATATCATCTGAGGCTGTAAAGAAAAAAAAACACGCTCGAGTATTTTAAATTGAATACGTTATAAATATTATAATATATACGATACCCTGTACCTAATTGTCGAATGACAACTTGGACTTATTTCTTTTGTGTTGAAGTGTTTTAAAAAATTAAACATTAACTGTGTTAGTGTTTACACACGAAAATCGTTAATGAAAAATAAGGATATAACTATATGTATATATATATATATATATATATAAAATAAATACATTTTAAACAATTTTAATGAGACGTTTGCGATCTGTGTAATTATACATGTATATATTATAATAATATGTCGACTAATATATTATATCGTCAGTCTATAACATCGTTTTTGTAGAGCAAAACTTACAAAACGTGCTCTGAACACCAAATCACATTTTGATTGTCAAAATGAACAACATTATTCTTAGGATTTGTCTCCGTTACATGTATAAATAAATACAAACGATATACGTATACTCGTGTATGACTAACAAACGACCTACTTCAATACAATCTTCACGATTTATATAACATAACAATAATATATATTATGTATCCCAGCCGAGTACGCAGCAATAAATGTACTCCCATATAGTGTATGTACTAACTGCAGTATGTGTATTTATTTTAAATGTCCGTTTAGAAAAGATCGAATAACGACGTAGAACGGAATAACGAAATGTTGGCATGGATGAAAAATTTCAAAAATTTACATATACTTAAATCCGTGAAAATATACGGAGAAATGCAGTCGTGTCTAGTTCAAAGAGTTTTGAAATGGTCTAACCATTTATTTATAGTAGTACTATATAGTTTAACAATTCTTGCTATAAGTATATACTATTTTTAATTTTTTTTTTTTATAAATGACATAATAACGTATATTTTGAGGTATCGAGAAAAATAATATGATCAAAACTCATAAGGATTTTGTCGATCCACTATCGCTACAACATAATACTTACACATATATAGGTACCTACTCGTATATTAGAGGTGGGTCGAATTCAAAATTTAAGTGTCGAACTGAAGTTTTAGTTTAATGTTAAATTTGAACCCGAATCGAAATTCAAAAATAAGCATAAAAAAAGTCATCTTCTTTTGGCCGACCTAACTCGATATATTAAAAAAAGTTCGTCCAAGTTCGAACTTTTCCACGAACTTCGAACTGTCCGACCCACCTTTAATATATATATTATAATATGTACCTATATGCGCGTAATCAATATATTATTTAAAATTAAAGAAGATATATGTAATATATACCCAGGTATATATAGTAGTCAAATTTGTAAAAGTGAGGGGCCTACAGTGATTATTAGGGTCCCTATATTATGAGAGAGAAAAAAGGTCAATCCATCTCCAATGGATACATTTTCGTTTACTACTTTTTGAAGTGTAATATTGTTCAAGCAATAACAGAAACAATTTAATTTCATTGGTCTTTATATTGCTTATTTTAAATTTGGAAACATAATAAACATTACAATGCATAAGCGGTCCGGAGAGAAGTTCGGTACATTGTTTTCCGATTTATAAACATTTTACATTAATTTTGGAAATTTTCCTTTATGCTTAAGAAAACTACTACTAATGGAAAAATAACCTTTATAAAATACTAACAAGAAAACATTTCCTATCAAAAGCTATATGTATCCAAATTTCCTACTCGATTCTTTCTACCAAGAAAAAATGCATAGTACACAGGTACATGAAAAAATAACATTTCAATTTCTTTTTATACATTTCTAGAAAGTTGTCTCAACATTTTTTAAATTTTCATCGAGTTAATATTGCACTATTGTAGTTAATATTTAAATGTGTTAAATGCAAGTTTCTGGCTGGATTATTTTCAGAATTATTAAAATATTTGGTTATTTTTGGTGGTTTTCCTTGGTGCTTAAAAAAACTACTGGAAAAATAAAAATATGACTTCTTTAATGTATCAACTATCGAAAGAATTTTATACCAGAATGATCCTGAAAATTCCTACTTGACTCTTTCTACTCGAAATCGTGTATACATAAAATAAATACATATAATATTGTAAAATCGCAATACGCTCAGAATCTAAAGAAAAAATATGTCCCATAAGGGAGGGAGGAACCCATCCATGGGTATATATATTTCTGTATTTTAAAATTTTTGAACTAGGTACACATTTAAAATTTTATAAACGTTCTTCAAAGTTGACAATTTAATTTATTTGCTACACAAATTTTACTCGATTTTCAAATTTTGAATACACTTACTAAATTTTTTTTTTATTTATTCAGATAGCATATATGGGTACATAAAAAGGGTTTAGGTTATTCCGTCCATGCGCTCATTGACCATCTCACATATGGTCACAGTTGTTGGATAATATATTCGGGTGGAAATTGTATATCAAAATTTTAATTTTATCCTTTTATTTATATTATAAAAATATGCGATATGAAATATTATAAGTACGTAAATATGTCTTTTGTTATGTAAGAAAGAACAGTTATTTTGTATCTCAATGTTATATACCTACGTAGTATAATATGCACATTATATGGCACTGGCTGTATACGACGTGTGTGATTTACTGAATTTACAAGATTTGCCGAAAAGAAAAATAGAATGGAATAAACTTTATTATTGCTGAATACCAGCTTTATGAAATGAAGGTATTATACCTTTATTTCATATATATTATTTGTATATATTTATTTATGATTTTTTGAAAAGACAAACGTCATATACTTTACAGTACCCATAGACAAATTGTAACAAAAATGCAAAAAATAAATAAATAACAAAATTGGTAACATTGACGAATTTATTTTTTCGTGTTCAATTAATATTTTTTATTATAATCAAAATGTATATATATTATATACCTATTGGTTTATAATTTGATTAATGCGATCTATGCCTATATATTTTCAAGCATAAGAAAATCGAATTTCCGCCCATTCGCCTAAGGAAACCGCAAATGTTTTATATTAGTATATTATATATATTCTATTTTCTGTTCTCGGTGCAATAGGTATTTGGTCCGGGGGCGTTATTTGCGGGATTCAAGGGTGTGCTTTTGTGTATAATATATAATTTTTTTTTTTTTTTGGAGATGGTCCATAATATATTTTACATTTTTTTAAATATATTAAAATACATTTGTTAAAAAATAATTTCGGGAGTATTCTGGACTCCTCAGATGACAGATACGGTCTTGGCATTTCATATATATATATATATATATGTATTATTTAAAAAAAATTTTTTACAGTAATTTAATTTACTTGAATTATCTTTTGAATTTCTTTTTGATACAACTGTATAACTAAAATTACATTATTTTATTATGTCTTGACATTATGACATATTTACAATATTAATGTTATATAAACGTCTTACTGTTTTTTTTTTTACCAAAGCTTACGTATCAAGTATTAGAAACTAAAGTGCATAGCTTAGTTTGGAAATTGCACCTATTGGTAAATTTATTTTGTATATACTATAGGGACGATGAAGGAGATATATCTCTCTACCTTGACCTTCCCCCCTCCCCCCGGTTTAATGTCTAATTTTCCTTGTATTTAGTTCTAATTTTAAATTTGATTTTCTTAATTAATATTAATTGTAGATATTATCAAATAATAATTTTTCAAGAAATTATAGTCATAAATATAGTATCTACCAACTTATTATGTCATATACTGCAGTATTCTGTATTGCAGTAGTGTTTTGAATATGGTTTAAAAATAAGTGTTGTAATTTTCCAATTATCATATTACTTATCATTTTAGAGTAGATCAAATGAACTTGCTATTATTTCTATTCATAGGATACACAGTTGAAAGTAGAGAATAGATAAAATTATATAAAAAAACAATAATATTAGCTATTGACGTTTTATAAACTGTGTAATACATTTTAGATTCTAAGCGAAGCGAGGCATTGGTTTTATAATTACGTTTTTATTTATTTATTATTTATTAACCTAATATTTATGAAATTTATATTATACAAAAAATGTAATTAAGTAAAATAATGAAATTTGCCATTGAATTTTGAATTTATGAACGAATCACTGGCCAGTAATCACAATGTAAGTAAAAAGTAGTATGTATGTACTAGGTATACTTATATTTTACATTAATTTGTCCAAATATTTCATACGTATCTATTTTTAAATAGTAAATTAGATCTTGTTGGTACTTTATATAGATAATTTTTCGATATTTTCAGTTGTGTTTTCAAGTGTAAAAAAAACAACTGATAAATTACGTAAAAACTGAAAAACATCTGTTTGTCAAAATCGATTATGGTTATTTTGTCGTAATTTCGAAAATAATGGTCTTGAAGATTTTAAATTTGTACCGAGTATGTATTTCAGTAGGTACCTACTATTTATTGACATGATAGAGTTTTCAAAAATGTTTACAAATTTTGGGATTTTTATAGCAATTACAGATTTTGTAATTTTTTTAAGTCATTATATGGTAATTTTATAGGTTTTAAAACCTGAAATTGAATACATGGTTATTGCGGTTAATCGTCTAGTCTAATTAATACAGAACTATTTATAATATTGTATACCCAGCTCTGCTCAGAATCGTTTTAATGAATGAAATGATAAATCATTGATTTATCGAAAAATTGATAAAAAATTCCATACATCCACGAGTATTCTATTCATTCAACGAGTAAAGTGCGTCCATCTCCTACTGACTGGTTTTATCTATCTAGAACGAACATTGAATGTTAGACTTGTAATCATATAGACTTTGTTTATTCTGCAGATGTACGGAATCGTACTCACTTGGACCTATCAACTAATTAGTTTATATTAAACATTATATACTAAAATACAGCGAACAGGGGAGGGGGCTGAGAAGTGGGTATCCTATCTGACGACCGGCATTTTTTTTAGATTTTGAACGAAAAGAAGAATATTTTGATTTTATAATGATATTTTAATTTTATGTCTGTATATATTTTTTTGAGTAAAAGGAATCGAGCAGGGGTTTTGAAGTACAAAGTTTTTTTGATAGAAAATTGGTTCTACCTAGTTAATACTTAAAAATGACCATTTTTCGATTTTTCCAGTAGTTTTCTTAAGCGCAAGGAAACCTACGATTTATAACGGAAATATTTTATAAATGCAAATATAATAAAAATAAAGTAGTCAGTAGGATTACCTATCTATTTTTTTTTTATAATTTATACCGAACTAAGATGTGCGTTTTTTATACTTTTATTTTTTTTTGTGTCTGTATACATTTGGGGGGGGGGGTTGTTTTTGATAGCAAATTGATACTTTAGAGAGGGAATATTTAATATAGAGTACATATATTTTATTTATGTTTATGTTTATTATTTGGGGTAATGTTGTGTAATACCGGACTGCGTGTGGCAGACGGATTTTTGTCGTTTTTGTTCGTCTTTATTCTGGCGAAGATATGTATCATTTTTGATCGTATAAAACTATAATATATATAGTATTTTTCAACATATTATTATGGATATTTCAAAATAATTTTTTACGACCAAAAATGATTCAAAAAAGATATTTTTAACACAAAAAGATAAATAATTCATCATAAAATTAATTTGTTTAAATACGTATCTTATAGGTTCCTTTTAACAAGTTCCAGTTCAAATATATTTAGAGTTTATTCATACACTGGATTGGTAAATATAATGCATACTTTTATTATGCAGATATTTTACACCGAGTATCGCTCAGAATCGTTTTGTCGATTTTAGACAACATAATTTGATTAAAAACATTAGTACCTATTATTTATATTTTGGTTATAGTGATAAAATATTTATTAGATATTTGTTTATGAATCGTGAAACATTTTTGCACCCTCAATAGTTTCTACTACAAGTGCCGCTTATGAATACAAAAATATACAGTAGGTAAATGTAAAAAAATGGTAAAATATGCAATATAAAACTTCGTGTTCCAGACCTATTGACTATAATTCAAATTTGTATCATATATCCAGCGGCGTCCGATAGGGAATATCCATACCGGCTCACCGAGTTTTAAGATTTACATACTGGCCCAAAAAGCGCTTACGACGTTTTTTTTTTTTTTTAATATTTTAATAATTAATGACCTGTAGTGTGTCGCATATTAAAAACCTTACTATTTTCACTTAATCGGTTCAAATAGAGATTTTTTCGTTAATTCGCCTACAGCCAATCCGGCGCTGATCACACCTAGCTACTTTTTGGACTAGCGAAAAAAAAATATGCAAATAAAAAATTCGGGCTCTAACACACAATCCGCAGGCACTCACCGGTAACAGGAGCTTCGATGTCAATCATAGTTTTTTCGGATCTGAGTAACGAAGCGCCCTCGTTGACGATGCGTAACGCGGCCGCTTCGTCTATCCGACCCTCTAGAATGAAGTGCTGTTTCAATATGTCCGGCCGAGGTTTGTTTGTCCTCTGGTCCCATACTTCGGCCGTGGTCAATTTTCGGCCTGGCGGAAATGGTACACCTGCAATCGAGAGGAAATCGAACGATTATAATAAATTACAAACCATGTTAATATAAGTAGGTACATACGATTGTTGTTATTATTATTACATGATCAATAGTATTTAATCGTTTTAAATGCAATTGTTTTTTATTTTTTTTTTACAATGCACTTTTTACGTTTTAACGAGTGTAAGATCTTATAATGTACAGAGTTCTTTTAAACATTTTTTCGTTAATTTTATTAAATTCTCTAAGTATATGATAAAAACCTCATTTTATTCATCGCGGTTATTAAATCAGCTGCCAAAAAATGTAAGTGATTTTGAAACACTTTACGATATTAAAAAAAAAAAAAAAATATGCAAATATACTTAGTATTTATATTAGTAGATATATTATATACAAATATAATATACTATGTATATAAACGTATTTACGGTATCTTAAGTAAAATCTATCTCCATTTACAATACATAGGCATATAAGTCTATTTTTTCACAATAAACATAAACAAGAGTTAAGTGCTTTTTTTTCTGGCCAACGAACTTGGTCGGTCGACCTTTAACGATAGCCAATACCGTACAATAACAGCTGCATACATGGACACATTTTTGTGACCATTTGCTCGTATAATATTAACGTTTCGGAATCGTTCGGAATTATTATTTATTATACATATTATAAATATTTTAAACATTTCAAGGTTTACATTATTGTTCAAAAAAAAAAAAATGAAAAAATATGTCGGTGTCGGCCAGCCCTATAATGTGACAAACATCCACGGTTTGATTATATTTAGAACTTGGCCGGCACCTACGGGACACGAGAAACGGCTGGTTTGCCAACTGACCCGCAAGCAAAACCGCATGTTTCTTATTGTAAATTATTGTAATATGCTGTAAACTGTTTTATGGGGCAATATAAAAAAATAATAATAAAATATACATTTTTAAAAAAAAATATTTATACATTACATGCGTGTTGTTATTGTCGTACACGTAAATTGTCGCCGCTGGATTGTTAAACGCGTGCGCGAATTGCGTGCGATTCGGCGCAGTGGGTGGATGTTTATGTGTAAAATGGTGTGTTTATGAATTATGATAATATCGTTCTAAAATAATTCGGTAAGCAAATTTTCCGATAAAACTTTACACCTGCCGTAGAACATTAAGATAAATGTTATACTTAAGTAAAAGTTTTTTTTTTCTGTTCTTTATTGCGTAAGCTACCGCCAAAATCGTACAGCACGATCAAAAATTTTCTCTGCCGCATACCACATAAACGCCATTATTTTTAAGCCTTTTTGCTAATACCTACTATTATGTGTTATCGGCATGATTACGATTTTATTTCACGATAGACAGTACCGCAATATTAAGTTATACAAATTTTTTCGTTGTGCAAGGACAAAAGAAACGGTCGATTTCAGATATTTGCATTTCTCCATTATAATATAGGTACGCAGGTTAATCAATTAGTCCAACAAAATATTTTTAAATCTTTAATGATTATCGATAGTCGTATCTATTGTTTATGTGCATTGGAAATTAGAATTGTTATATTGTTTGGAGGTCGACTGTGGTCGAAACGCGTATTTTGGAGCACATGGTTCCCGGTTCGACTCCCATATAGTAATAATTGGGGTTTTTCACAATTTTTCTTTCTGGTATCGTTTGGTCTCTGGTATGTGCCGATCATAATTACCAAACTCGTCCAATAATTTAGTAGCTATCAAGAACTATCTTCGACTCCCCTAATATGTGAAGGTGCAAACCTGAGCATGTTAGAGATTAGGAAATAATAAGATAATGTAAAACTGTTATTTTTTTTAGAATTATTATATTGTTTAGGTATCTTCACGATCGTATCGAAGACTTTATGAAGTCCTATTAATTTATGAACATATAGAAAAATCGGGTTTTGTAATTCCAATTTTTGTAGTATAATATGGGTTGACTTTTGAATATGATGACCTACCTAATAAAGAAAACATAATCTACGATAATAATATATAGTAATTATAATTTTTTCAATAAATTCAATTTTAAGCAGAATATTCGTAATCACGTTATTCATACACTTATAAAAAAAATTTAAAACTTAATTTATTGAGTTTATTTAATTCTATCATGCGTAGATTACATTGTCTTTATTAATTATGATCATATGCCATAATTTCCTAAAATCAACACATTGTTCATAAAATTGGAAATACAAAACCCAATTTTACTATGCTGCTCGCGTGTCAGACAAAGACAACTGGGTCGTCCCCTAATTATAATGTGACAAAGTTAATTGAAGCTTATATAGTAACAATGTTGAAATTATATTACTCTTTCATAACGTATGGTATATAATTATGGTATATCACTTAGAAGTTATATAATTTAATAAAATCGCATATTGGTAAAGTCTAAACGAAAGTTCTTGGCAAAGTGTAGTTCAATATAATATTTGTAGTTTATAGTCCTTTATAGATATAGGTAGGTAGGTAGGTAATCAATTAGGGGAAAATTTGCAGTTTAAAAGACCAAATTTTAATAAATACATTACGTTGTATTCACAAAATTTACATTTTAGATTCTAAGCATATAGCGAAGATGCTATTGATTTTACAATGATGTTTATTTTTATTTTTTAAATACTATTATTGTCTCAGTAAATTTTCGCGTTTATTCATAAATATTTTTTTCAACTTTTATTTTTATGTTATTAATGGAGCAATATTTATTTTAGATTTTACCATAATGATGATTATTATTTTTATTTTTTTTGGCGAGTTTTAGAGTAAAGAAGTTTTTTGATAGTAAATTCGTTCTAGATGGTGCTTTCTAGATGTAATTTTTTAATTTTCCCAATTGTTATCATAAGTGTTAAGGAAAACCACCTTTTATAACAAAACATTTTTATAAACGAAAAAATAACAAAGTTACCATAGTTACTAATTACTATTACTGAAATAATATAATATAATATTATGGTAACATCATGATTTATCATTGTTTTCAAATTTAATATATTCACTACCTGTGTCCTACCCGACAAGCAAAGTACTTCCACCCCTATTTGACACATTTTAAATTTTATGTCACGAAGGTTAATAATTTTTTGAAAATGTACAATAATTATCAAGAAATTCGTCAGTAGAGAAACCTTTGCAAATTTCTCCTTGAAAACAAACCGGTGTTAAAATTAAAATTTAATTTAATTATAATTTAATCCCAATGCATTTACTATTCCCATATTTTGTCTAGTTTATCACACATCTCCCCTTGCTGCCTATCATCAATTATTGTTTTGAATAGATGAATTTATCGAATATGTATATAAAAATTGAATATTCGATTATTTTTTTTAGAGTATTCTGTATAGTTTATTATTTATTTGCACTATCCAGAGTCTTTCTACGTTTTATGGTTTATGTTTTCAGTACATAATGCGCAGATAAGAAGTATAACAATCGCAATCTCAAAATCATAGTGTATACAAAAACATGTAAACATAATATTATAATATTATGAAAAGTTAGAAAAAGTGTTTCGACTTAGGTCATTGAATACATAATGCGAGTATATATATATATATATATAAACATTATATTATGTATACATTTTAAATTTGATAAATGGATAACAAACCGCAGTTTTATTGTGTGTACTATATAATGTATAGTGGAAAAAAAAAAAATCAGTAATCACGCGCGGCATTCGTTTATGTTAATTCTGTGTGGCTATAATAATATTGTATAGTCATTGAATATTAAAAGTCAGAAAACACGAAACTACCCCGAAATACCTACAAACACATAGGTTGTCCGGCATATTAGCACTTCGTGCATTTTGATTTTAACGTTATTTGCGCATGGGTCGGTCTTATTATCGCGTGTCCGGCGGTTTGCGTTAAAATATATCATTACAAAAAAATAAATAAACTTTAATAAAAGTAGGAAAAAAAAAATAATAGATTAACACAGTGTCCTTTAGAAAGGAATAGAAAAAAAAGTGCTCGTTTTATAATAAAAATCTTACCGCGGTTTACCAAAAGCTCTTGACCGGGCGCGGGTTAAGGCGAAAAGGGAAAACGGACGGGCGGACGTAAGACCTCGAGCCAGAACGACTGGGCACGCCATCCCGGTGTCGATTAAACATAAAGGAAATGAGTCGTAAATTACGTCGTCGGAGAGACCTTTTTCTGCGGAGAGAAAATACGCACACCATATAATACACACACACATACACACATACATACAGAAATATAATAATAATAAATAATAATAGCAGTGTAGTGCGGGGAATGGAAGAGAAAATATAATGGCACGATTTTATTTTTACGCAAGCGTTCCTGGAACTCTACAACATGGCAGAAATTAAAATAAATCCTTATACTCCGTGCTAACTCCGAAAATACAAAAGTTCAAGAATATCATGAGGACGTCGTGCTTAAACATTTTCAATGAAAAACTTGCAATGACATTTTGCATTTTTACCGACTTATAGACATATTTGAAACACGAAACACAAAATAAATTATATATATAATAATATTATCTAGCGACCTATGTAGCCTTTTTTTTTCGATATATTAATTTTTTCAAGATTTTTAATTATTGGGAAAAAAAAAAAAAAAAAAATCGATTTTTAACAACTTATAAAATGTGTAAAAATGCACATATCAAAAATCGGCTATGGTAGGTCGCTAGATAATTTTGTTTTTATAATTTATTTTTTATTCCATCTTTTTACGATATTCTCAAGTTGTTATAAATGAAAAATGCGTAAACATGTTTTTCAACAAATATCACAATTATACAACAATAAAAAATGAAACGATTTTTAAAGTATATTCAAATAATTGTTGTATTTTCATTTTTCTTAAAATTTCATAAAATTTGTCTATACAAAGCCCCTTTAAAAATTGGGTGTACGACGTTCCCTTAATGATAGCTCGTTCTCTAAACTCTAAATATATTTAGCATTTTAAAAATGGTTAGGTTAGGTTTACATATTATATTACAAAACTATAAGGATGTACCTCGAACATAATTGCACGTCACTGTAGACTTATTAGACAGTTTTTGTACTTATCTTGTTTTAAAGAGATTTTAAAATAGGAATTTTGGGATTTCGACTAGATAAATAGATTCTAAATGAAATTATTAAATTTGTCTATGTGAACACCAAAATATAGATTTTGACCAAATTGGAAGTACTGCTTAGTGGCTTAGCACGGAAGTATATATATATTTAATTTTTAATTTTTATTTATATGAATTAATGTCATTCGTCTTTTTTAAAAACAGTATTATACAGGAAATATAACATAATTAATAAATAAATAAATATATGGCAGTATTACAAATTGTATGATAACATTATTTCTAAGAAAGATTACTGTGGCCTTGGTAGAAATGATTGGTTGTTATTGGCATAATTAAATATTAATAAATATTATTTTTCCTAAACCCAGAGTGAATAAACAGGATTAAGTGTGGATGGATGAGGTGGAAAGAAGCGTCAAGTATTTTGTATGACAAAAGAAACGATCCCAATTAGGTTATAAGGTAAATTTTATTAGACAATGGGAAGGCAGCTGTTATGCTATTATTATTTTATTATTACAATTATTGTATCATTATTCTGTATCTATATTTAAATCTTTGCTATAACTTATTATTGTTTTTAACTTATTGTGAATTGGGCTAACGCCTGTTAATATTAAATAAATGATGTACGAATCAGAATGTTTGGCAATAGATAGAAAGACAGAACAGGGAGGATGTTCTGGAAAAGTGATACTTTCTTAACATTTACATTTTATTAATTTCTGAGTGACTGTGCTGGAAATCAATTTTAGTCTCACAAATTCAATTAGGTATCTAATTTTTTTTATATTTCATGAAATTCATTATACCTCACCATGTAGCTAATGATATTTTCATTATCAGAATTGATTATTAATATGGATACTATATTATTTTAGTCCGAATTGTCGAACATTATTTATTATGTACTTCACACAGGCTTTAGTTAAAGTAAACAGCTCCTTAAACTCGTAGTCACTAGTTAAAAAGGATTTTTAGCAGTTCTGAAATAATTGTGTACGTAGATATTTAGATACTTGAATAATTCATAGTCCATAGATAGAATAGCATGCTATTTTTTAGGCACATATAAAACTTGCCTTGTCGTTTTTGTAGTGATTTTAGTGTGAAATCTCATTGATCTCATTAAGTAAATTTCATTTCACTCGATCAACTCATTTTTACAGAACACCCAGATTTCTCGTGAAATTCATGCCGACCTATAATACAGATTTCGTACACCAAATCATCAAAGTATGTATTTTTTTTTTCATCTCATTTCACTCAGCGTCATCGTTGTCATTTTTTCAAAAAAAAAATCTCCCAGAGGAAGACTGTAGCAGAGTTGAAGAATGTCAAGGCGGATGCGAGTGGGTTCAACAGTAGAACAAAATATGAAATATGAAAGATGATAGATTGAGATGGATGGGGCATGTATTAAGCGAGAATAAGGCAGAGGCATTGAGTCGGGCATTGACCGAGTTAAGTACAGGGCTATGGGTGGCCGAGCCTAAAATAGAATAAGGAGAAGAATAAAAACCGAAGATTTCACGGCCTAGACCTTTATACGACGACGTGTTCAATAATAATAAAATAATATTATTATTATCGTAGACGGTAGATACGCCGATAGAATTCAGGTCGCTCGTCAAACGCGTGGAAATTCTCGTTTATAATTTTCAGTTTTGCGATACTGCCTGCGACGGCCTTGCGAGTTGTGTCGTTTCGGCATGCCATGTGTCGGAAACTTTGAGCGGAATATCTTCTCCGGCGACGGCGGCGGTGGCGGTATAACTTATAATGTTAATGCACGGAGAGCCCCGAAAGCTGCGCGCCACGGCGTTGATGGCAAAACGTCGCATGACCCCGTATAATCTTTATGCGCGGCAACTCCGAAAATTTTAGCTATTTTCTTACATAATATATAATATATACATAGTACATACACACATACATATATATATATTAATACATAGTAGTCTTAAGTCCTAATTCGAAATTCTTATAACAGCATCGACCACAATTTCTGAGTGTTTGTTTTACTATATAATATAATGTCATCATTTATCTATTATTTATTAAACATTTTTCACCTAATATGCAGAAGCATATTATTTATGTGTTATTTATTCTTAAGTGATATTTTACACATAATTATAGAAATGACGAATCCTTAGAAAATACATAGGGTATATAAACTGTTCTTTCTTCTTCTCCTTTGCTTTCTCTCTCAACTATTTAGGGTTGGTCACCCACCCCAGTTCTTCTCTTTCCTTTTAACTTGGTTTCCCGCATCTTCTTCACTTACCCCTACATCACTCTCAATTACACCCTCCTACCTCTTTTTCATCAACATACATTTCCTTTACTAATCTTACCGCGCCTCAGTCTCTTCCCTCCTTAATACATGACCGAGCCATCTCTTCTCTTCGAGTCATCTATTCTCCCTCATTTTGTCAACAATCAACTATAAGCTACTACTTCTTATATACTCATTCCTTATTTTATTCTCTCATCCACCTTAACATTCTCATCTCTGTTACACTAATTTTCTGTTCTATCTTAATATCTACTGCTCAACATTCTGTTCCATACATCATTGCAGGTCTCACCACGGTCTTAAAAAAATTTACCTTTTAACCTAATAGGGATTCATTTATCACACCAAACATCTGACGCTTCATTCCACTTCATCCATCCTCACCTAATCCTGTGTTTCATATCCTCTTCGAAGTCATCATCTTGCTGAACAATGGACCCTAAATACTTGAATCAGTTCAACCTCTCCCACTACATCACAACTCAACTTTTTTCTTGCCTTTCCCTCTATGTTCTCTTTTACCAAAATCATACAATATATATTTTGTTTTACCCCTACTTATACTTAGTCCTTTACTTTCAAGAGCTTCCTATCGCTTTTCAAGTCTACCATTCACTTCCCCAGCACTTTCTCCTATCAGCACTATATCATCTGCAAATAGCATGCACCAACTTCACCCTGTATATCCTTTATTATTTCATCCATTACCAGGGAAAATAAGTATCTCTGTTATATCTTCCTATATACTGCCCAACATTAGTGAACCGTGCATAATTGCTGGCCTCACAGTGTACTGTCTCATAAAAATTACCTTTTAACTTAATTGGGATTATTTTGTTTAAATACATTTAAAATTCTTTAAAAAAAAATAAAACTTGAGTTTTAAGGGATTCAGTTACAGCAACAGCGTGTTGTATACTTGCGCGAATATAATATAATGTGATACCCATGTATATATCGATAAATCGTTTATGGTTATTTGATTTGAATAATATACCTAATACATCATCGCGTGTACACCGAAATTGATGTATTATAAACTTTTTACATATTATGTGTTTATAGTTTATACGCGTAGTGTATCGTCGTTTATATGCAGTGAAATTTATTCATCAATACCCGGCCTGTCCCGTATGGCGGTTGGTTAAGCGATCGATTTGTTTTCTAGTGTTTATTTTAACCTATAATAATATATCCTATAGACCTATAAAATAACAAAGACCGCGAGATCGCTGTACCGGCAGTGTTACACGGAGGGAATGATGCATTTAACTTTGCGGAAAAAGCGTTTTTGTCACTGTCAAAAGCGCGCGACTCTCCCTCGACGAATACGAATATCATAATATACCGCCTCCGAAAAGCCATAGAAATACAGCGACTGAATCACAAAAAGTGCAAAAAAATAAATTCTGTGTACTGTATTATATTATGGCGTAAAAATTCGAAAATATAACGGATGATATGAACGCGTAGAAATGTAGCGTTTGTGCCGTTCTCTTATAGTAAATTGTTGCTATACAAATCCCATTTTATTGGGTATAGAATCAAATATACGCCCAAGTCCGTTGTTTCAAGTGGGTATCGTAAAAAAAATGGACAGATCCATAAAGATACTCATACACAGAAGTATATTGCCACTCTGTGAAAAAATATATCAAAAACCTAGAAATTCTACGGCGTATAAAATAATCAATTTGCATTTCTTTTTATTTCGAGTGTTGAGTATAATGTATATCGATTAAAACATTGTATTGGCAGACATGATATTTTGCAATTAAAAGCGCTTAACGTGCAATCCTATAAAATATACACTTCAAGTTCCAATTTGTGTATAGAATTGCAGTTTCCACAAAAGGTTTCGCCTTGTGTCTAATGACCTAAATAAATTTTTTTTATATATATAGAAGGTTTACCATAATATAACATGACATATACAGTATAGCAACCATATATTAATACAACGTATACGTATATGTATAATATTACAATAGTTTGCGAAGTTATAAAATGTCCTTTGTATTGTATAAGCTCTAATAGAAATCATAAATCGTTAATCTTATCAAGAAATTATATTGACTCGCCTGCAGGAGGCTTAAAAGTTTTGGGGTCTCTTCAGTGCCAAACTATGCACAGAATAATTTCTATACACGTGCAAACTGTATTACGACGATATAAATATTTATTTATTTTTTTTTTTAAATAACTATATATTTTTTTCTTAAACGAAAAAAGTAAAAATGAAGGTACGAGTATATAAACGAGGGAATCGTCTTTGAAGTTTTACGAATACGGTGTTGGTTATTGTGGCTGAATGAGTCCGGTGGAAAGGCAAGGGTCGTTAATCATTCGTTTCGCACAATCGCAAACCAAATTAATAACGGGTACCTGCCTATTTATTTTTACTCGAGTAGGATGTTGTACAAAAACAGATTTACATACATAAATATACATACAGATTTACACATGTATATACACAGATTTACACATACTCAGAAGAGAAGGACGAATTTCATTAACCGTTCTGACGGACACGTACAAATCGCGGTTATGTGCAATATGTATAATATACAACTTTATGTATAAAAAGCGTGAAGGAATAAAAATTATAATCCGATGAAAATTACATGACACATGGTTTATAAATATTATTTCGAATGAAAACTTTTAAATTTTTTTAAAAATCTACTTTTTTTTTTTTTTATATTAATACTTTGAAGACTTGAATTTTAAACTGAAAAAGCGAAAAAAAGGTTCTATATTATACTACCTACGTAGAAAATCTAAAGTTTCAAAATACTCGCACGAACCTATTTGTATATTTTAATTTCTATGCTAGCGCGATATCGTTAAGTCATAATTTATAGGGACGGTACGTCCTACATACGTCAAATATAGTTATATAAAGCGAATCAATCAGTTACAAAATCTATGGTAATTTCTAATGGTTATTACTTATTAGTAGCTTTTCTTCTTCTCTGTAATGATTAATTTATATACCTACTATTTTTAATCTTATATATCAACAATACTTAATTTTTAAACTTTTTTACGAATGAATAAAATGCACTTATCGTGCCTAAGTATTTTAAATATTATATATACTATTTATGTTAATAAATAACAAAATTGTACCCCCAAAACATCCCTAGGGAGCTTAGCAAGTGAGGAAACTAAGACTGTTTACAGTATTCTTTGGTAACTCAGTTTTTTATTCTTTCATTTCATGAGTACTTTACTCCTATACCCTAAAATGTAGCCGCGGAGTCTGTGCTAATATTCATATTCGATATTTAATCTTTAGTCATAATACTTGCTGACATTGCATAGATAGGTATCAAAATGTATAAAAATATTTTTTTTTTCATGAACTGTATACCTGATATATTATTTAGATTTTACTAAAAAAAATACAGTAAGCAGGAGGCAGAAGCACTTCGCTCGTCGGGTAGGATATTGTTGTGAAGATATTAAATATGAAAGCGATGATAAAACGATTTTGAGCGGAGCTTGGTGAAATATACTTAACATAACTCCGGACATAACTATTACTGTAAAAAACAAAATAATAAATTTTGAATATTTTATGTCGTCCCCATATATATTATTTCAGTAACCATGGTAACTTTATTCGTTATTTTCTTCGCTCCACTCAAATTCTAAAATGCCAAGGTGGAGGATCTATTCCCCCACACCCTCCCCCTCCCGTAAATGTACCACTGACGTCATAAAATTCAACCATGAATAGCTAGATAATACCCATGGGAGTAATAAGTAGTCTATGGCTATTGTATCAGCTCTCAGGTATAAAGTATTTTATTTATATTATAATAAGCAATCGAGGGATAACCAAATATTTACCGAGATTACCATATTAGGGACACATATTTATTATGATCGGCGACACTGAAATCCTATAAATAACGTGACTTTAATAAATAAGTACCACAATTTTAGAAAATTAAAATATATATACATACCTATAGATAATTTATATTACATGCATTTTTTTTTATTGGAATTCGATTATTTTATCAGAAATATACGAAAACCTCAAGTCAAAAAAAAGCCCCCCTTATATTAGCGAATTTTCAACCGTCTTGCGGTGTACATTGGAATAATATATATTTTTGAAGGTATCCCGATCGATATTAATCTGTACAAACATTAAAATATATATAGGTACGGACGAAACTGAAATTATTCGATTAGCTATTATTTGTGTATAGTATAAAATCAAAACTATATAATATATAATATGTATACCTAATATATAGGTATACCTAAAATGTATTCGGTTATTTTTTTCTAATTGAAATTTAGTGAAAGTTTAAAATATAGTACTTTTATAATTAAATACGTATAAATTATACATTATTCAAAAACGCCAGAGAAAAAGTCGATATCATTTACTATTATATTATAAAAGTATAAAGTATAATGTGCATATATAGTAAAAGCAGTATAAAGTAAAAGAAAATAATATTCTATCGCAATCGTCACTTCCACCGTATAGAGTTTATCCTTCCTCTCCCCTCCCCCGTTTTACCCTGGGGTTTTCTGGAGCGGTCACACAACGTACGCTGCACGATCTTAACCACATCGACGATTCCATATCTATTACTCTCCCCTCATTTTTCGATGGAACAATATTATCCCATCTGTGTGTATTAATTATATCGAAATACAACCGCCCCGCAGACAAGGCGTGTATCGGATCACGCGCATAATTTAACAAATTTAATTTATTGGCTACGGTTAATCGCACGCGTGTCCTGGGGATTTATATCTATCTATCTATCTATCTATCTATCTATCTATCTATCTCTCTCTCTCTTCTATATATATATATATATATAGATAATACCACTGGGGTCCATATTGGTTAGAGCCGTCGGTTACCACCGGTGTGGTAGGTAGGTAGGTATACATTATATAACCTACAGGTCCCCCCTGCACATCTACCCTATACCACGAGGTGTTGGTAACCGCTATACTAACCCAACCCCTTAATCGTTTCACCCTCCAACAGGTCACAGGCGAGCACCTACCGATCGACATCGCATTTTTCATTATTATATCTATACATTTTTACATTCTATGCCCACGTCATAATATATATATTATATAGGTATAGGTACATCGTATCGTTTCCGCCGAAGCTATATTATAAAATAAAACATTGTAGTGATTTGTAGGGATTTCAAAGGGCCAATTATGTCTTATATGGGTACACAAAGGCTCCATTTTATCGGGTTCGACACAGACGATTATCGGAGGAACAATACATACCATCGAATACACGGCCTCGATGAATTATTACGAAAATAAAACTGAAATAATAAACGAAAAACGCGTTAAATAAGTGATTTTGTAAAACAAACACACCGGATAAACCTTAACTCTCGAGTGTCGTCAGTATAATACTATATTCATATATTATAATATACACCACGAAACTACAATAATATGTATATATAGGATTATTATTGCGTACACAAGTGTATATTATGTTTGTTTTAAGCGAGATTAATATTGTAATCTTTAATTTTCAAACATACAATAGGTATATACTAAGACTAATACTTTTAATTAATTATTACTAAGACTAATATATAATAAGTCCGGTCAATAGGGGGTGGAAGTAATTCGCTCGTACTAGTGGTGGATTTATTGAATTTGAAAGCAATGATAAATAAAATTACATTCAATAATAAACGATTCTGAACGGTTTTTTTTTTGTTTCAAAAGTATCGGCCGGATATGGTTATAAATTATCAACTATATATTTTATATTCATATATTATATGAGATATCTTTAAGTCAACTTAATATAATTAAGGAAATATCACTATATTTACTATTATGGATTGGTCGTAGAAACTTATATATTCAAATGAATGATAATATATAATATATATTATATACGGTATGTGTATTATACCGTGGCATGATTGTTATAAATATTTATAATTCTTCGACGCCATATTATAATTATTGGTATAAACAATTTTTCTTATTAGTACGATTCACTTTTATTACTTTAGTATTATCGTAGGAAACGCTAACTGCAAGCAGGTTCATTTGCGTGGCTTAACGCATATTGCACATGTGTAAAATAAATACGTTATTGACTTCTAGATGACACGACATTAAGAATTTGACGGGTCGTTATAGTAATCGGACATTATTTCGGCGAGGTACGGTAAGCAACTATATTTCGCATAACCGCGTAGAATGTAGAAATTTGATTTTGTAAATATTACAAATTTACGAACAGATAGACATACATTAGGTACTTATTATTAATTTACTATCAAAAAAGCTCTTTTTGAAATATACTTCAAATATAATATATTTACTAGCTGTTTCTCTTTAAACGCATTTTGACAAATCATATTAATATAATATTTATATATTTTATTTTATTATTATTTTTGAGGCGTCGAATAAAAGTTGAAGCCCACTTGCCCCCTTCCCCTTGAATAAAAAAATAAGTAGTTACGCCGTATAAGTATGTATACGTACATCATACAAAAGGTGGTTTTTCTTCAAACTTAAGAAAGCTACTTGAAAAATCGAAAAATGTCATGTTCGAGTACCATTTTTCTATCGTTAGAGCGCATACACACTCTAAAACTCCTACTCGACTCCTTCTGGTCGAAAAGTTACTTACAGAAAAAAAAAAAAAATGAAAATAAAATAAACATCATTGTAAAATCAATAGTTTCATCGCTCCGTTCAAAATCTAAAAGAGTCCAAAAGTAATTTTAAAATGTAATTGTTTTTTCGAAATAGTATACCCGTAGTAGGTATATATATATATATATATATGTATATGTATATTATAATATAAATGCGCGTATAATGTTGTTATAGGATACACAACTCTCGAGCGCAAGGGACGTGAAGCTAAGGTATTTTATATATATATAAAAAAGGTACTTGTACAATAAGTACTTTTTGAAACTGTATTTATGACGAGAACTCGGGGTATAACTTTTATTCCAATCCGACCCCGAAAAAAAAAAACACATTGCATAAAACATGATTACATATTATATTATATTATATACAACAGCGCAGGGTGAATTGTCTTTGAAACGAAAACGAATCGTAAAATGTATAATATTAAATTATAGGTATACCCGCTATATAATATATAGGTATCTACATCACTTGGGTACCCTACTTATTCGCGGGGTTTTAGCGGGAGGTAAAAAAGAGAAAATTTTTTATTAATTTTAACGGGTCGTGATCTATAAATGAAAAAAAAAATAAAATAAAACAGTGAATTTATATATTATTATTATTATTATTATATTATATAGAGCAGTGATTCTTAACCGGTGTGCCGCGAGAAATGTTTGATATTTGTGCTTATGATGGTAAAAAAATTATTGAAAACAGTATTTTATTTCTTTACATTTATTTTTTAAAAATACAGCAACAAAATAATATTTTGAGAACTAAACTATTTAAACAAAGGAATATTACATCATAAAGAGAAAATATTTTAAATTATTAGTGAGAAACCTGAGCTTGTCGTTTCGTACACGAAAGTTCAATGCGTGGTCGAATCGAAGACAAGCACACACGTATTTCCCGATCAATGAAAAGAAGCCTCTCTATTGTTTTTTGTTTTTTTATGTTTGTTAGTGCCAAAAAGCCTAACTCGTATAAATAGGTGGTTGAAAAGTGCAACAAAATGTTGATTGCTTTATTACAGGATATTCTTCTGTCTTTACATATTATATCCAAAATCTAATTAGTGGTAGGTAATTCATTATATTTCAGTCGTAGTATTCTATCCTCACGAATTTCTGCCGGCTGTTCTTTTTTTTTTCTCAAGAGATAGGTCAGTTGTTGATTCTGATGAAGTAGAGTAAGAATTGCGAACCCAATCATACTATTGTCAACTGAGATGTGGGGAAAATACTGTGCCATACCGTCCTCAAGAGCTGTGAGGCGATTTAAAACTAGTCGAGTGGTTATGTCACCCTGTGGGTCTATATCAAAAGTTAAAGGAAACATCTTTTGACTTTACTTTTCTACATGCAGTTTCCAAACCCAGTTTCTTTAAGAACCCTTTCAGTTTATCTTAAATGTCAATTAATCGTGCAGATAAGACGATGCATGTGTAGGTAAACTGTACAGTTTTAACCTATTGGCTGCGTAGCGATGACTAATGCCCCCTCCTAACATGGTTGCCAAAGTTGTTGTCGTTAAGTGCGTCTGTGTGCCACGAAAACTTGTGATGTACCAAAAAAAAAAAAAAAGAAGTTGAGAACCACTGATATAGAGTTTTTATCGTACTATACGATATACCTGGTTAGGTATATTCCGTTCCGTTAATAACCGGCGCGGGGAGCCGCTGCAGTGCAATATAGTGATCCTCGCGAGCGCATTATATTATATACAGGTACGTCGTACATTTTAATATACGCGCATAAAAAAAAAAAACCACATTTATTATTTATTTATTTTTTATTAATTATTTACGATACGGACCTGTTGGTCGTATGTGTATATTTCATAAACCTATACTCTATCAACGTGTAAACCTTAGCTTACCGAACGTACCTGTGCATACCAGCTGCACATCAATTATTCACCAACGTACGAACTGAATTAACGCATATATCGGGGGTTGCAGGTTTTATATAAATATCTAACTATATTATACGGTCGTCGTATACATCAGTAAGTAGGTAGTATTCGCCTCGAGCGCGTATATATACATGCGTATATATATATATATATATATATATAGGTATTGGCGTAAGCCAGTGGTTTTCAATCTTTTTCGGATAGCGACCCCTCATATTTTTTTCATTTTTTTGTAATGCGACCCTTTCTAAAAAAAAAAAAAAATGTTGTTTTATTCATCAAAATTTGATTTAATTACTGATAAAATATTTTTACATGGTATACAATTTCGATAAATTTACACTTGAAAATTAAATTAATAATAATAATACAACATTATTTTAAAACGTATTGTTAAGCATATACAATAAATTAAAATATAAAAAAATACATGCCTAAATAAAATTTAAAAAAAGTACAATTCAACTTGTTATTCACGTTTTAATGGGATATTTGAGCTTGAAATTTTGATATTATTGATTGCATATTAGGTTTTTTATATTAGAGACTGTTACTCTTAAGTCTGATTTTACATTTGATTTCGTCCGATAGGTATTTGTTTTTTATTACTGTAAGAGCTGAAAACGCCGTTTCACATAAGTAAGTAGATGCAAATGTTAGAAGTGTTGATACAGCTATTTGCCATTCTTCATTTAAGAAGTGTTCTGCGAGTGTATTTTTATGTTCAAGGAGAAAAATTCGTATTTCATCTTTAAGCTCGAAAATTCTTAATAATATTTTACCACGGGATAACCACCCAACTTCGGTATGAAGTAGTAGTTTTGTACGATCAGATCCCATTTCATTACAGAGTATCGTAAATAATCTAGAATTTAGCGCTTTTGATGTTATTGTACAGATATAGAACAAAATAATTAACTTTATTTTATTTTTAAACAATATGGAAAAATCATTTCATCTATTATTTTTGGCGACTCCCAGGTTGAAAACCACTGGCGTAAGCGACATCGCCAGCGATATACTCGCACAGTACAGCGACTGAATAAAACTTTCCTGCTCGGCAACTCGGAATAATATGCGTGCGTATAAAGTTTTATCGCCACCACGTGATTCTACCGAAAACAAGACACGAGAATGAGAAATATATATATATATATATAGAGAGAGAGAGAAAATAGTAACCGAAGCAGGAGCAGTGTCTTAAGTTGACCGACTGATTGAAATTTTTGTATGAGCAATAGAAAAAAAAAAAAAACGTTTAATGATTCGCCCGACTGCAAACTCATTTTTCTAAAATACTTTTTAAAACTGTAAACATAAACATAAAAAAAGGTCACACGTAAACAATTGGCCGACTGCAAAACTTATTTTTCTCTTTTGAACCTTACACACGAAACGGTCGACTGACAATACGATTTGGACGACTGAATAACTTTGTGGGCAAATTGCCCCCCCCCCTAGTTACACCCCTGTAAGCTGAGCAGTATATATATAATATTATAAGCTATTAGACCTATAATGGAAGATATTGTAGCGAATATAAGTGCACTTCGAGTGCAGGTGTCATCAGCTATTATTTAGCATGAACATAACCGAGAATTTAAATCGTTGGAAATTCCAAACATTGTTCGTTATAATATTCAGAACGATTTTCGGCATCAAAAATTCCCGAGGATATGAATTATTACAATATATATAAAAAACCGTCGTCGACCGAATATAATATTAAATAATATCCACATCCGTGCGGGGGGGGGGGATTAAATCAGATTTTACCATTGTCGTGCCTCTTGGATATAGACTTATTAAATATTGATTAAATGCTGTATATACATAAGTCGCACGCTTTTGTCTCGACAAAATAATATTATCGTTATTAGATTGATATATATAAAAAATTCAAGTGTTCCGAAAGAAATTTAATTGCAAGTACTTTCTAAACGTATACAGAGGCGTTTTGGAATTTCATTTCCAGGAACCTGAAACGAAATTGTAATATCAACGTTATGCCTACAGAATAAAATAGAAAATTTTTCATTTAGTATGCCGTATCAGTCAGTCAGCAGTTTACATCGAACATTAAAAAAAAAAGGTGAAATTGTTCCTTTTTCGTATAGAAGGAGTCTTGAGGAAAGATTTCCTGTAAAGAGCATCCGATAGCAAATTCGTTTTAGTTGATATATATATATATACAATATACTTTATATAGAGGTCATTTTTCTATTTTTCCAGTAGTTTTCTTAAGCGTAAAGGAAAACTACTGGAAATTGTTATAGTTCGGAAAATAACGAAACCGAAAACTTATTTACTTTTTAGCATTTTTTTTTCTTTTTATATGTATAATTTATGTAATGTGTACACTTTTTTCGGGTAAAGAGATTTTTGATATAAAGTGCATTTTAGTTTAAACTTTAAATAGATTAAAATACATAAAATATTAATAGATTTTTTTCGAATGCAATGATTTATCTTTTCTTTAAGTTTTATAATAATAATAATAATAATAATAAATTTATCTTTGTGTGAGAGTTAAATTGTTATATTCGAGTCAGCGTGCTATTAAATGATGCGTTATAATTTATTATAATAATTATAATTATTAAAAAAAACGCATAAAATCATATTTTTTGAGTTAGAACTTTTACGAATTAGACCGACGTCGTAATAATAGGTAGCCATACATGAGAGGATTTTATGACAGATTTGGTCATCAGTGGATTAAATTCTCAAAAAAGTCCTATCGTGTGTGGTGTTTAATACAAAAATCCAGCAGATTTAGTCCAACGGATCAAGTTTTTCGTTTCTCCACTAATTAAAACGGCCATGTCCAGCGGACCTAGATAATTTATTACCATAAAATATCATCTGTGTACTTATCAATATATAAACATCAAATTTTATTAATCCCTGTGTTTTTAGATTGAATTTTCCTTTGGTATTAGACCACCAATCCTGCAACGGTTATCAACTTTTTTTTTTCTCCAAAGTATATAGTTTATTCATTATTTTTGCATTTTTTTTTTTTTCATTTTTACGTTAGTGGGCAAAACGAAAGACCTATAGTCTGACGGACCACATCTTTCAAAAAATCCACTAGTGTATATGGCTACATAATAAAGGTATACTATATATCCGACGATGCGGAAAAACTTCCGCCATCTGTATACCGAGATATTTTTCTCTTTATAAATGATATATAAATTAAATTTTGAGAGTAGCGAGGGGGAGCTATTGGTTTTACAATGATATTTATAGTTTTTTTTCTGTTAACAAATTTTCAGCTAGAAGGATTACTCTGATCTTTACAAGCTTATGCTGTTTCCGGTAGAAAATTGCATCTAGTTGGTACTTTAAAGATGTAATTTTTCGATTTTCTTAATAGTTTTTTTTAATGCGTAAGGAAAAACGGCAAAAATACGATTTTATCAAATCGAGATTTTTATTCCTTCATAATTTCGAAATTAACGAGTTGAAAATCTTTAAATTTACATCTAATATGTAATTTAGTACCATATTCACGTTGACAAAATTTTTAAAAATATATTTGTAATTTTGGGCTATTTATAGACATTTTAAATTTCGAGGTTTTGAAGTCCCAAAAGGGATTATTTTGGGTTATGAGACGTAAAAATTATATACTCAATATACATTGTCGTACATTATATTAACTGTATTAAAAAATATTGTATTTTATAATAATAGATACGGGGTCATAATAAATCACATTAATTTTTCTACGATTACTCTTTTGATAATATAATATTATATTAACGTTTTATAATGTCAAACATGTTGAATGAAACCACTAATATTACTACCTATTAGTATTACACCGAATCTACGCTCAGAATCGTTTTTTCCGTATGCAATACATATCCACCAATCGTATCCGATAGGCGAAGTGCTTCCACCCCCTATACTGACGCCGGACGAGCGAAGTAACGCCTTTTTTTTTTTTTTTATCGTGATTTTTTAACCGCAATCTGTTGCAGTGTTTCTTAAAAAAAAAAAAAAAAAAATATATATATATATGTATATATCTAACAGTTAATTTCTCAAGTAGCGATTTTTAATGCATTTTTTTTAATAGCGATTTCTCCGCAAGATTCCGTCGTCCGTGCATTTACATGTACATTATGTAGTTTTGCTTTATGTGTGACGCTCAAAAGCGGACAGAGATATTACGCGATGTGGAATGTGTGAATCATAAAATCGCGATAAGTACGCGCGTATCGTGTCGGCCCGCTGCGGCGGACACGCGTCGTTCACGATAACACGCGCGTGTCGTCGTTATTGGCACGGATTTGCGGTGATGCGCGGTCGAACGCCACTGCCGTCACACCGCCCCGGCCGCCGAGAGGGAGACAGAAAAACGCGAATGTACGAGAAAAATAAAAGCTGAAATTAGAGACTGCGAGAGTGGGCGCCCGGCTGTCGGGCCATTTCTGTTTTCGCTAATATATAGCTAAAAGCGCCGCTCGCGCGCGCACGTGCGTGCGTGCGTGCGTGTGTGTGTGTGTGTGTGTGTG
The DNA here is from genome assembly GCA_025469235.1 of Pemphigus obesinymphae. Lineage (NCBI taxonomy): Eukaryota > Metazoa > Arthropoda > Insecta > Hemiptera > Aphididae > Pemphigus > Pemphigus obesinymphae. The sequence goes on from JAIPRL010000366.1 coordinate 94,249, forward strand.
TGTGTGTGTGTTGGTGACCGTCAAGCCGACGCCCGCCCGCCGCCTCCGCTGGTGTTGTTGTTACACCATACTAGCTGCTAGCACCTCGGAACGTTGGAAATAGGGTTGTTGCGGTGACGTTTAGAACGGTGAAAAATCAGAAGGCAAAAAAAAAAAAATAAAAAAATAAAAAAATCAAAAATTCATTTTCGTTTAAAATACCCGTCTTTTAAACATTGATAGTAGAGAGAGAAAAGAAATTTTTTTTTTTTTTTATAGAAAATTTTAAATTGATAAAAATATAATACTTATAGATCTACTCACAGGTATATTATAAATAGGTACATTACTTTATTTAAATAATAAATATTCAAAGTTCACGCAGACAAAATAATTGATCATACGCTGCACGCGTATATAATATTGTTGTAGTATACTTACACAAATAGGTTTATATAAAATAATATAATAATATGTGTACTGTAGTACAGCTGTATATATATGCACTACGCAGTAAGTAGGTCGGTGGCGTTCAAAGTCAATTTCATTTAGGTGGGGGGGGGGTGGGGGATGGATATATTTTCCACAAAGTCAGCCATCATATACGAAGTTTCCCACACATACATACATAATATATAGTATTTTTAATAATATTTTATATTATTATTTTAATATAAAAATGAGGATTTGAAAATATTGACAATATTTGCTAGGTATATAATATTTTGGTAATAAACGTATCAATGTTTGGACAAAATATGAATTAATAATATTGTGATATTATTTTGAAACGTTCTGCAAGCATATACAAATACATCACATGACATACAAATATATATTAATATATATAGGATAATGACGGTTTGTCGCTTCAGAATTTTTATAACTAAAAAAAAATAAAAATAAAGTTTCGCAACATAACAAATTGTTCAGAACGCTTTTAAGTTTAAAATCATATTTTTTTTTCTCCAAGAACTAAATAAATTTCAATAAATAAAACTATATATAATATAAGTATATATTAATACTTAACAAAACAAAATTCTAAAATAACATATAATTAATATAATAATTAGTCTCGAGTAATTAACAAAAAACTAAAATAATATGATGTTGAGAGTGAAAAAGTTTCACGGTCAACCTTTTCATTTTGAATACCTAAACAAATATAATATGTTGTTAGATATATGACAAGTGAGAACTATATCTCATTCTCGAATATTGTTAAGAATGAAAAGGATCTAACTAAATGATTTTATCATCTTACCGATCACTAATTTTGTACGAGTAAGGGTAGGGATCTTATCATATAGATTTTCGATTATCGACATTTCAATAATTTGTAAACACATCAAAGTCTGTTCATTAAAAAAATTTGTTTAAAATACATTATTAAAAAAAAAAAAAATGTTGAAAACGTATATTGAACTTTTAAAACGGGGGGGGGGGGGTTTCCCCAACACAAGCCGGAATATATCGCGTATAATATTATATTATGTAAACGACGTTTATTCCGGGGACACGATTCCGTTTTTTTACGTAAATTTTTTATATCCATCTCTTTGATCTATGCGTAATGTCTATAACGTGATATATTTCAATATATACGCGTTTCGAATCCCCGAGCGGCTCTCGTCATCATTTTATATGTGAATATATAAAACCCGAGTGCCGGGGCGTTGTATAATATTTAGGCCAAACGCGCCGACGAACAAAAATGTACGAAATGTTTATTTAACTAAAAAAAACAGAAACAAAACTCATTAAAGTTAATTTAATTGAAAATTAAAAAAAATATTATATTATATAAACGTCGTTATTTTTCGAGATATTCGTTCTACAATACATTATTATTCTCTAGAAAATATTATATATCCATCAAACGTATTCACGATATTAACGTTGATTTTGTTCTCAGATATAAAATAACAATTTAAGAGACAGAATAATTAAATCGTTAAACAATTACCAACGGTTTAATCTATTTCGTACAACAGCATGAATTCGGTTGGTTTAACTTAGACGGCAAGGATCATCTGCGCAGAGAGGGAATGATTGAATGCAGGGATATACATTATCTAGAGAAGTAACTCGCCCAGTCATCGATTTAATTGGGTCAATTCACAAACAATTAACAAAATACATTTCACGACAAACAAATTGGTTAAGAGCTCGATGTCAGTACGCGACTGTTTTCAAAGGGTTCTATATTATATAATATATATATTATATTATAGGAAATTTATGGGAAACTTTCGAGAAAAATGGAAATCTAATAATTGAAAATGTTTAAATACATTTTAAACGCAATTTCATTGAAAATATCATACTTCTATTATTTATATCGACATATTTATATATAGTACCTATCGAATATCGAAAACAATAACATTGTTTGACGACTTTTTTTAGATTTTTTTTTTTAAATAACTATCTAAATCTTGAAAAAAATAAATCATTAATAAACGGCTACATATAGGGCATGATGATATTGTTATCTATAATTTATTTTTGTTTTGTATTTATAATAGGTATTTGTAAGTTGATAAAAATGAGAAACGCTATGATGCGAAGTTTTTGTTCAAAATTTGTTTACGTTGACATCCACTCAGGAACTTTTTTGCTTATTGATGGCTGGTTTACGTATATACCCCGGACGATTTTTAATATAAAACGCTCATTTCATTTGCTCGGCCAATTTTCGTGTTGGCGAATTTTTATTAAGAAAAGAAATCGTTTTTTTTTTTTACTTTAGTAATCTAACTTATATATATAAGTTATAACCTATATAATATTTTAGTTTATTAACAATTATTAAAGTTTATATAAGAGAGGTTTATATATTATAATGCAAGGGACTAAAAATTATTTGCTCTGTCCTTGTCCATACTTTTTATTTAAACTTTAAATATGCTTATAATAATAAACTGTTGATTTGACATTCGATATTTATATAATATATAAACATTAAAAAAAAAATTTAATTAAAAACTGAAAAACCATCATATAGGTAACAACTGTTTCATAAATTCATAATTATGATTAATGACTATAATATAGTTATATAATATTATTATCTATATATTTTTGTATAATTTTATGTTTGTTGTCAATAACAACCTATCTACAACTATATATCATATCTACATATCTATTGATTTTTAAATTTTCGTATTAAATATTTTTAACGATATTAATAAATAAAATGAAAATAATTCGAAGCCTCGGAGATCTGTTGTTTTGATTAAAGAAATGACGTAAAGGTTGGGTTATTAATAATAATAATTATTATTATTTATTTATAGTATCTATATATTATAATTAACAAAATTATTATATATCCGTAAAAAAGTTTCTGGACAGATAAGTGCCACTATATTATATACATCCTAATTAAGAAGATTTACATTTCATCGTTTGCCAAATCATAAAAAAACGTTGATATATTTATAATATACAATTTAACGCTTTATCGACTCTCGATCTTATAACGCGTATACACGCAATAATGTATATTTTACGATGTATATAGTGGTAAAATTGCATAATAATATATTATAATGTATTTATGTACAATATATTATATATACCAGGGTTGTAACGTATAATACGGTATAGTATAAAATACGTATTATACGTACGTATAAAACGTATAAAACGTCTTTAAAATATACGTTTTATACAGTATAAAATTAGTTTGCAAATTTGTTTTTATTTTTGTTGTCTACACTGTATTTGGATGGTTTTGATCACTTATCAATGGGAAAAATGTGATAACAGCTGGTTGTAAAATTTTGTGATAATTACTGTCGTATTATTTATTTATTTTTGATTTGTCATAATTTCTCATAAGTCATAATTTATTCTTAGTGGTATATACTACAGCAACTTTTTGAATATTTATTTAGAAATTATTCAACATAATTAATAAAAACATGATTAATACATTAAATTAGAAAATTGAATAACAAATTATTAAAAAAAATAAAAATGTGAATTTTGAGTTTTATACGTTTTATACTATACATATTATACGAGTAACGTATAAAATGTTTTATACGCGTATACTAACAACCCTGATATATACTATGTACGTATAAAAACTCGAAAAAAGCGTTTAAATACAACGGGAAAAGAAACACAGTTATATTTTTTGCAAGTCTATATAATAATATAACATTGTGATATATAGTCAGACGTGCAGTCCAAAATATGACATAATATTATATTATATTATTGCTCATATAGCAGGATGTCTTCGAGAAATAAAAAAAAAAAAAAATTCCAAATCATTTCACAGAATTATAGGAAAATGTTCATCAAGTATATTTTTTATTACACTCGTGCCTAGTATAAAACCCTTGCTCTACTATCTCGATTATCCTCGCCGTAGAAAATCTATACAGGTATATAGTAAGAGCTGTACACCATTATATTTGCGTTAAAGAGGGGGAAAAAATACAATTTGGATAAATTAGAGGGGGAAAAAATATATAGATACATACTTGCCTATAATAAATAATATAGATTTTCATAGGTTATTATTCGCCTTTAACCCCGGATAAATTAATAGTCCATTAATAATAATTGTTTTATCGTTTCGACGGAACTAATTATTATTATAATAATGCTTGCAGGACGAAGGTTCACGGCGGGACTGTATACAGTTATTACATAGGTAGGTTTATATATATATATAGGTACCGAACGGAGAAATCGCCGCCATCGTCGATAAGAACTTAATCCTTTGGTCCTCGTGATCTATATATATATTGTATATTATATAAGGACCAAGGTGCAAAATACGGGCTATACGGGTGATTTGCACGCAAAAGTTTCGAGCTTTAGCCAAAGATTTCGTATTATTATATATTAGGGTGGTCTTTATCGTATATATGTGAAAATTAATTTTTTAATTTTTGATCCTCATAATTTGTTGGTCTGTTTCTAAGGAGTTTAATATAGGCAATATCTACATAAATATGTGCGATATATATATATATATGCCATATACGATCATTTTTTGAACGGAAAATTGCTTTCGCTTTGATAAAATTGTGATAAATTGACTATGCTGCAGGCTGGCCCGATTTTAATTTTTAAACGTAATTTCGTTTAGGTAATCGTACCCCGAAGTTGAAAATTCATATTTCGAAAAACGTCTCGATTAAAACCTAAAAAATGATGTCGAACAATCTTATGCATTGTACAGAAATAAAATCGGACTAGCCAAAGTCTCACAAGCGAGAGATCTAAGAACGATATTTTTTTTGACAGACTCGGACCACTGTAAAGCTGAAAAACGCGATAATTTGTATAGGTAGTGGTTAAATTTTATCATAAAAAGTAATTTCCAGCTCAATAAAAAGTGTCAAATTTTTACAAATGTGATTTTATCGTCTTAAATATATAATATACGCCAAAACTTTTAACTCTGTAGGTGGGCCCGGCAATGAACGATAATTTTTAAGGTTATATTATATAATATGGTTGGTTAATTTGTATTGTTAACTATAAAAACCGCGGGAGGTTATATAATATATTACCACTCCAGAGTCCAGACTTCATATATTATACCAGGCCATAGACACTCCCCTTACTACTTCAGTTTTTTTCATTTCAGAGCGAGAGAACATGATGTTAGTTAGGAACCTACCTACTTAACCATTTTATCTCCACAGCTTTCTATATGATTCATTTGATAACACAATATAATCGTGTTTATTATATATTTGGAATAATAAGAAATGTAGTGATAAGTACTAAACAGCTGATTTCAAGGCCATTGAAACCAAAACCTAGAGAACAAAGGAAAATATCCGACTGTCGATTCTACAGTATTCTATGTATATACCAGTCATATATACATATATAGGTAATACATTTAATCTGTAGACTGTAAGTAAGTATAGTCATTGTATATAATATAATTACTTATATTTTATTACTAATAATAAAGGTTTGTGCGTTTACAGTAACGAAGATATTAAAGATTTCAATATTTCAATTTGATATTGAAATGGGCACGATACTCTACTCAGACATATAATATTTAAAAACACCATATATATAGTAGATTAGAAAATATCGTAGATTTTTTTTTTAATTTCAACTTTTATATAATAAAAATTCTTTATTTATAATCAGCGTTACTATAATATAATGTTCGAGTGCTGCAGGGACGGGCGACGCCAAGACGTCCAACCGAAAAATATATCCCTGGAGCCTGTTGGTATTAAACAATTTATTTATTTTTGTCAGGAATATTTTAATTATATTTATCTAGTATATTGTTCGACTACACTATAATATTATATTACAATTTAGTCGGAAAGTAAATTTCTTATTTTATTTTTATTTTTTATTGATTAATTAAAAAAAAAAAAAAAACTATAAAAATATTACAAAACAAATAAGTATGAAACATTGATTATAATGTAATAACTAATACCTGATAACACTTGATAGTTAATTTTCATTTGATCACTTATACTACGTTTATAGGAATATCCGGATATATTATATAGGTATCCGTATAATAATTCATAAATTTCTTTATTTTTTATATTACAAACTCGTGAAATGTACGCATAAATAAAGTATGTATCTAAATTGAAAAAAAAAATGTAAATAAAATAAAAGTTTCATATTTTTAAATAATTTGGTTTATGTATATAATTTTGTAGTTGGAAAATATTGACCTATTTTTTTATTTTTATAATAGGTATTATAAAAAAACACATTTCATTATATAGGACGCAGTTTTACCAAACTAAAAGAAAAACAACCCAAAAGTCATTAAGAGTAAAGGAGGAAATTGAGGGTCGAACAAAATTTGTACCAGGAGTTGTATATGGCGATATTAAAAGTACGGCGGACTGCAGACAATACTCTTTTATAATTAGTGAAGTCATTCAGAAAGCAAGAAGACCTATATAATTTTTAAAAGATGTGGGCCTATCATTGACCTAGACCTGCACTAAAGAGAGAAAAAATGCATTTTATACTCTCAATCATGATTCGAGACAATGTTCTTTCTTTCTGATACACTCAGAAAGTAAGACCTTAATTTGATTATTGAAAATAGTAAAAATAATCTCAGAAAAATATCGGTAGGATGCAGACTGCAGATAACCTTTGTGTGCACTCTATAGAACAACTGCACTTGTTAATAACCATATACGCCTGCAACAGGACGTCCCGCGAGAGAACATTTGTTGTCGGAAAGGAGTGACATTTTTTTGTCATACTAAAACACGACAGTTCAAAATTGTACGGAATCGTTTTTTTTTTTTAGTTTTTAGCTAAAAAATCATACGCAATCGTGTTCTCAAAAAATATATATATCGTACACAATCGTTAATATTGTATATTTTTATAAAATATGGGCTGCAGGGGTCTCCAAACAACGGCTCGCCAACAAGTTTTAACTGCCTTCCCCCCAACGGATGATGAGAAATCTAAAAAATATATATAATATCTCACTACAGCATCATTAGTTTTGAAATAGATAGAAACAAATTAGGTGTACCCATATATACAATATTTTACAGCAGTTCGATGGTTTAGCCATTTTTTTTTATCATGATTTTTTGAGATAAGAAATTTAATTTAATTTTTTTAATCGAAAAGAATCGACCATTGTTTTTACTACCTAGTAGACTGTGAATGGGTTTGGAAATTGGCTTTTTTTGTAAGTACAAACCATGTAAAATTATCAATCAAAAATATGTATATTTTTTTAATTCTTGTATATATTATATTTCTGTAAAATTAAAAATAATTTGTGTTCATATACTTTGGGCCCGCTAAGTGCGTTTAATTTTTCATATGGCCCTCGAATAAAAAACTTTGGAGACCCCTGATTAGGGTATTCAAAGGAATTCGTCACCTACGGTTTATTACAATAGAATACGTAGAGCGTAGACCAGTATATTGTACGAATCACAACGGATAAAATAATTTAAATAATGATAATGCACCGCTCGCTGTGAAGGTACAGTTTTATCGGTATGACTTATGATCTATACGAGAGACCACCATGATAATCGAAATTTTTTTATTCCATCGATTAATATATTAGTGTTTTATAGTAATAGGATGTTGATGACTTTTAAATTTTTCAAGTAAGTGCTTTATGCGTAATGCTAACCATAATAGCTGTATACGAAATTCGTTTCAACTTTCAAAAAACAGATTCAGAATATCTAATTTTTATTTGGCATTTTTAACGGAATTTTTTCAGGTTTTTAAATATAACTTAATATTTTATGTAAAATTGGCATCACCCAGTAAAAATATTATCATACATTTCATAATAATTTTTAAAATATTTTTTTAACACTATTTATTTTTTCCTACACGAATACATCTCTAAATGTAATATATACGAAAAGTTTCGAAATGAATAAATTATTTTTTCTAATAATTTTTACTTAAAAAATGGGTCATCTTTTTATAATTTTTATAGGTCATAAATGCATTTTGCTGCTTTATACACAAACACACACACACACACACACACACATATATATATATATATAATATGTCATCAACATATTATCTCTAAAGATTATTATTATAATCTATATATATATATTATAGGATTGTATTATATACCACAGTAAATTCGTGATGAATTTTTAATACATATAGGTAATTGAAGTCGATCACGATAAAACGATTTTAAATTCAATTTTCAATACTTATGCTCGTATTCGTATATAGGTATTTTTTTTTATTTATTTATTTTTTTTTTGGTTCAATATAATATTATTACGTTTTATCGATAATAATCCGAATTCGTTTTATATACCGAAACCGCCTAGAGACGTGTATAGTCGTACACATACTTTAAAAAGTATTCCTCTTTCGTGTATCGAGATAAAACGTAATTTATTCAACGTTCGATATACATTTCGGTTTCTCCTTCTATTCTATGTGTAAAAGGAAGGAATATAACGCATTATACTAACTCGGATGTTTATTATTCACTATTCAATTTTATAAATTCACCGATGTGTATACGATGAGCTTTATATGTATATTTACAAAAAAAAATAAAAAAATACAAATACAAATACAAATTTTTTTTATAATATTTTACGAGTAACCCTTGCAGGTTACATATATATATATATATATATATATATATTTAAGAGTTTCTATAAACGAAAAATACGAACTTTTAATGTATATTAACAACTATAATAAATTATGTAGTGTATGTGTGTACATTATCAGGTGGAAAGAGATCATATTATTGAAATTTTCATTTTGTGTACGGTCGTTTTGCAATATTTATTTGAATACGATATACTGAATTTAATAAGGTGACTGAATAAGTTACAGCTGGCTATATCGGTGTCAGTAAACAGACAGCGTGTTCAAACATGAGATTATAATAAGTCTCATTTTATAAATCGGATTATATACGAGGGGAAAAAACAATATTAAATAAACCGAATAAAGTAATGATAATAAATCTTCGTTCCCCCCCCTCCCACCGGTTTCCGTTTTGCGACGATACATTGAGGCGAAGTGTAATAATATAATAATTATATAGGTACCAACCTAATGGGATAATGATAAAGACAAAAAAATAATAATTTATTATTATTTTATGCGGTCCCCCGACACGGCACTGTAACGCGGGAAGAAATGGAAGTTGTTATCAAATTAATAATGTCGTAATCAAAAATTACAATTTATACAGATAGGTAGGTATGATGAATATAATATAATATTCGGCGATCCTTTAACAAAAAAATAACGATTAACTTTAATCGTCGAATGTTTTATTATAAATCATTACAGGACCTAGAATAGAAGGATATCCATATGTAGATTATGATAACATGGTGTACCAAAAATTAAGGTCCAAAATTATAATATATAGTTATTGTAATAACGAATAAGTTTTTTTTTTTTTTTTATTATTATTTGAAAAAAGGTATAATATTCGAAACTCGAAAGCGAACAATACTTGATTTATGAGTTTATTAATAACTAAATACATTATACTTGTGACGGGATGAGGGGAGAGAGCGATAAGCTTTTACTACAAACTTTGGTAATTTATTATATATATTATTATTACGTATATATACATTATAGTGATATTAACCGTATAGGCATTGAACGAATGAGAAAAAATCCATTTAATGATGTATCGTTGGACTTTATTATTTATTATTTATATTATAGGCTACCCATAGGGCATAATAGAAGGGGTACTCTAAACAAATAAATAAATAAATGCTATAAGTACCATAAATGAGACGTTCAATAAATGAACGTTCCCACAAACTATATGTAACTAGTAAACTGTAAAAAAAAAAAAAAAAAATTATTAAGAGTACTCTCAAAATATTATATAATAGTAGAGGACCTCTTGCGCACCCCCCCCCCCACTCTTCTCCAATTTGAGCACTGATTAATATATATATGTATATGGTTAGTACCCCTAGTCCCTACCAAAAATAAAGTTCATATTTTTGTCAGGCGATGTACGTACAGTATTTGAGAATAATATCTGGAAACGTACCAGATCAGTTATCCTCATAGTATATCGGGTTATGAGATGTAATATAATATACATCAAAGGACGATCTACAACCTACAGAAACATGGATTGGACAGAAGATATGTAAAAAAAAAACAACCCGGGACGACATTCTATATTTCGAATAGGTTTCTCGCAAAAACATTACGTGCGCAATGGAGCTGATTTCGACAATTTGATTTCGGACATCGACGACAGATAAAACGCGAAAATCTACTAATTATTATAGCTATGTTAAAGTCCGAAACGTGGTTCAAGTCCAAGTGTAGGCCACAATATTATACTAACTATAGCCCGTTCAGTTCATCTGCACCCTTGACGACCGTTCCATTGTTAAATTTGTAGGGGTTTTATAAGATTGCCGAAGCAGGTGTGTTGCCTATATAGATAATATTATCTCTATAGAATATTCCCGGCAAAATACTGATAATATCCATGATAACGTGAAAGTAGCACATTATAAGCATCGCACATGGTTCAATTAATATTTTTGAACCCCCGCAGGTCTGGTCAGACGTGTGACGTCACCCGAGGGCGCAGATGAGGTTATACAAGACTAAAGAACGTGAAATCGCGGGAGGGGGACAGTCCTTTTGGACCTGTTTATCCCAATTTTATACATAAATAAATGTACCTCGTTATTCGTTACTTAACAGGACGCTACACTGCCGTGTTTCTGCACGTTTATAGAGAACTGGATTATTTTAGCATACTACAACCTCTATGGAAAATTAAAGATCGTAAAATCGTCTACATGAGCGATTTTCAATAAAGTTGTTGTTAGTGTCGGAGTTACATAAGACTTTTAAAATATATGATTTTTATGAATTCAAAGTCTTATAAATCGACTTCGATTAATTTTATTGAAAATCGCCCATGTAAAAAATTTAGATTATTTTATGATATTAAAATTCTTATAGAGGTCATCAAATGCTAAAATCTCTCGGTTTCTCAGAAACGTGCATCTCCCGAAACTCGTTTTGCCTAATTTTTAACAGTTATTTATTAATACTTCACAATAAAAATATGTTACTGGATTATTTTTAATTAATTCTGAAATGTATACGAGTATTTAGATATTTTTCAATCATAAAATTTTAATTTTTCTAAAAATTTCCTTAAAATTGCCTATTACAAAACTCCTTAAAAAGCGGGTGTGTAGCGTCCTCATGACAACGATAATATTATTATCAAATAGGGTTGTAGAGACGACGGAATATAAACGTATAATTGTGTGTTTATGTAAATCGAAATAATATAGACATTATAGCAGCCCAATATCAGTCACGGATCTAGGAGTCAATTTGGGGAGGGGGGCGGAAATTAGTTTAAAAATGTATAAAAATAAGATAAAAAAAAAAGGTCAAACTTATTTTATTATATAAAAAAAAAACCTCTCGTTGGAGATCCGCCCCCTGATAATATAATATATATATTATATATAATATAATAAAACGTATTATGTTGCCAACGTTAAAAAAAAATTTAGTACGTTATATTGATTTTTTTATGAAAAAAATACACATAAACTTCGTTCAATCTTTATATCCATACATACATACATACATACATACATACATACATATATATATATTTATATACACCGGTATAGAAGAAGGGTATGGCATAAGCAGAGGACGATGATGTTACGACGAGTCTAGAATGATATTTTACTCGATTCCGAAATGGGTTAAATTACCGGGAAACATACTGACCGGATATACTCTTCTTTTGTTTTGTTTTTCTTTACATTTCATACAATATATACGATCGATGAGGAATTATATTATATATTTTATTTTTTGGATTTTTCCGTCCATTACCTACTTTTCGAAATGCGGACAAAAAATACACTACCTACGTTTTTTTACATCGCTGATCAGATCGGTTTTTTACGTTCTTCCTCTCAATAGACGGATGAGGATTTTGACTCCAAAGTTATATGTATGCACTCATATATTATATATATATATATATATATATATATGATCGGGAGTCTTTTTTTTTATCAATTAAATTATTATGGTAGCTTTTTATTCGAAATCACATCACACTGAGGAAATCAAATGTGGCATTTCTCATTTACTTTTCGAGTGTCCCGCATTTATTTTGGATCGTTTCATCCAACTTATTCCAAAAATTATCCAATCGATACCTCTCCCCTAATTTGTTCTAATAGCCTTAACCCTATATCCGACGAATCCGCTATCCTTATAATTTCCTTTATTTACTCGGCTAGTTTCGTAATTATATATTGCCTATAACAACCTATTATGTATTTTTTACCTACATATTGTAATTGTCCAACTGTAATAAAAACTGTATTAAAAATAAAAATAATAATAAAAATACAATTTTAACAAAAATAAAACCATTTATAAAAATCCTTTAATTACAAATGTTTATAAATAGTAACTGCAATATAGGGAACTAATTTTATATAATAATCATATATTGATAAATTGCATCTTTGCAGATTCAAGATTTCAGCAGCAACAACTCAAAAGTACAATGCATACACCTACAGTTTTTCATTAAAGTAATATAGACGTGCATTAAAAAATTCAAAAAAAACGTTTAAAATGTATTATATTTATATATATATATATAATTATTACAGTACCTATATAATATTATTTAAATTCGTAACTTTTTTTAATTTCATGTTTATAGCTAGGTAATTAAAAAAATGGACCAGATTGCCATAAAATCGTTTTCTAAAAAGTACCTACCTAGTACCATTATACAATTAAAGCCAAAGTATAGAAGAGATTTGAATTTTTGTCAATAATACGAAAATCTATTAGAGGCAAACACGATTCATACGCAATATAAAATAAATAGGTAGGAGATAGGTACCTATATACGAAATTTCATTTTATCGTATTTATATGTCATTTTCCAATGAATTTTCAGTGTTTTACATATTATAGTTTTATTCCAAAAGGTTTCATTGAAAGCTAAGACATGAGTATATTTTAAACTCTTATTCAAATGTGCGTAGAGGATACGTCTTCTTTTCGTCTCCAAAAATTACCTTTCCATTTTCGATGGTACACAACGACGAAAAAGATCTTCCCGTTCACGCAAAAATATCATAATCACCCTTTTCGTTTACGTTACTAGAACGAAGATAGTTCATAGTACTTACTCGACTACTTAGTTACCGAAAATCGGATTTACAAAGTCATTAATCATTGTATTACTATTATAGTACTACGAGTACACAGTGATGTTCCCACACATTTTTCTGAGAGTATACTAAACCGTTAAGCAGGGACGAGCCAAAGACAGATTTCCCGGGGGGAGGGGGTGTGCCGACTAAATTTCGAAATACTCCTAATATTCCTTGAAATAAGCATGAAAAAAAAGGTCATCGACTTTCTGTTTTTGCCTACTGAGCTGAGTGTTGGGAGGAGTGTAACAACCCCCACTCTCCCCTAGTCTCGTCCCTGCCGTTAAGCACCCAAATCCAAAACATGAACATTCAATATTATACATATATTTTTCTTACGATTTACAGTAGATGCGAGGATAGATGTTATTTCGATAGTGAGAAAAATAATAAAATAATTAAAAGTAATCGTATTTCTTCTTAAAGTGGTATAGAGGTAACAGTGGGAAAATTAATAAATACAAACTCCAAAAATAAACTTAATCATAAAAATAAAAAATAGACTTTTGAGGTCTTTCTTCAGTGGGTACCCATGTTTTTTTTTCCTTTGCGTACAACTTGAGATTTGAGAGTGCACCCTGTGGGAACACCACTGCGAGTACGTAATACCGTTATGCGCGCAAGTAGTGGCGATGATATTTTGCATGTCGTGAACGCGCGCACTGCAGATCCTCGTTTCGAAACGTTATCGTATGTTTAGCGAGGAGTGCCTACCTTATTGGTCGGTTATTTAATTTCCCGTTAAACTTAAGTTAACGTCTTAATAAAATCAATTTTGAGCAGGTAAGTGTTTTTTCGACATCTCGATTGGGTACCTATATTGAAACGGCGATGCGGGGATAATAGTTTTCGGGCAAACCGCGAATAAGGTCCCCCGTTTTTCGGACGAACGGAATTAATTACACATTTCATTATAATCGGACGGCAGAGGCGGAGGGGGCGGTGGTTGTGGTGGTGGGGGTGGGGAAACGGAGAATTTGATTTTCGAAAAACCAGATTTTGACGAAGGCGGGCCACCCCGCGGACGACCGCCTGGGCGATACAGGACAAGAACGACGTTTTGCTGGCCGGTCGGCCCACGTTACAATAATACGCCTATATTATAACAATATTACGTACATCGGCGGTGAACGTGTACGCGCGAGTGTTGTAGGGGCGGACGGCCTTTGCGAAACGGCCATTAAGCCGTGTCCGCTTGGCGGCGGTCCAAACGCACCCCCTTCCCCCCACCACCACCACCACCAACAACGTTCGTAGCGTCGTGTCGTTCGGGCGAACTCGGTCGTACCTGTTGCCATGGCGGTTGACCCGGCCCGCCGCCGCCGCCGCCGCGGTATCGATTGTCAGCCTCACACATACAGACCTCCGTACACACGCGCCGCGCGCACCGTATACACACACACACACACACACGCACACACACTATACGGTACGCGTACGCGAGGCGCGCGGCGCTCGTTCTTGCGTACACACGTCGGCGGGTTAACATAATATTATACACAATCATCCGTCTCTCCCTCCGTTTCTATATATATATAGTCGCACACGGGTGGAGGGAAATGAATTACAAAACGAAATGCTGTGATGTGGGAGTCTTGTGTTTAAAAAAAAAAAAAACACGGGACGAACCTTTTTTTTTTTTTTTTTTTTGTTGTTCTTAGGAGGACGACACACAATACTGTGTTGTATAGGTACAAAAAAACCCATCGTGATGGTGTCGTCGTCGTCGCTCGTTAAATATTATTATTATCGAAACGGACCGCTTTGACCGCGGTAACGACGACGGGTCAACCGGCCGGATAATTGCGCGCGCGGAACGAGGTCAACCCCGGGATTACGTCGTACCGCGGCGCGTCGTCACCGGCGGCCGCGGCGACCCTTTGGCGGCGTGCGCACATATTTACATAATGCGCGTATATACAATGCATTTTGTATTTACGCCGGCCACGATATGTGTCACATAGTCGTTATAAGATCCGGGGGAGGGGGAGGAGAGGAGGAGGCGAAACTAAAGTCGTCTTGGCCGGCGCCAAATCGATTGTCAGTCGGCACACAAATCGCTTTTATTTTGTCCGCATTTAGGTAGTTGGGAAAACTATAATAAATTGGCTTTTCCGGAAGGCGTGACCTCTTTATTTTCGTCTGCTTATTACAGAAAAAAAAAAAAAAAAAAAATGAAAAAAATGAAAAAAAATGATCAACGCGGTCGGTTAAATCAAACACGGGGTACGTTCACGAATAACGAATCTGTTAAATCCTGCGAACAGATTGTATATTATTATATAATATATATTTTGATCGACTACATTATAATATATAGATTATCCATTCCTCTCCCGCGAATCCGGTCTTATATCGCGCATAATATACATTATAGGTACCTAATATATTACACATATTCCTGCTGCTAATGTGAATACATATTAACGTTAATCGTTATACCTAAATAATATACGTATACATATATGTATATGTTACCGATACCGCGTTAAAGTGGCGCCCAAATTTCCCTATATATATATATAATATATAATATGTTTCGTGCAGTATAGTTTAAGACGGTTGGCAGTTTCCCTACACGGTATACTATATATATATTATATACACGTGGATAGTACAGGGAGGGTCGTAGAATATATTTCACATCGGTATATATAAGTATAGGTATATTATATTATAAACGCTTTAAGTCTTTCTCTGTATATATATATATATATATAGTATATAGTATAGAAATGAGATTTTTCAACGTTTTGACGGTGAAAAAATCGACAGATAATTGAATATATATATATATATATATATATAGGTACATTTACATAATATATATTGTACTGGACCGGTATATGATTGAATTCGTATTATACGCAACCTTGTCACGAATACGCGTATTACGTATAATACGCGCAGCAATTCCTTCCTCCCCCGAATATTATATATACGCGGATAATATGCATATATATATATATATATGTTATCATAATATACTGCCGAAAATGGCGGCTTAACCGGAGATCTATTTTTTCGACGCGTACGTATAAAATAATAATATATGCATATATATATCTGCTACAGTGATCCTTCCCAAAGTCGATTATGCTCGCGAGACCATATATGTACGCGCACAGGTTCGTGGCAGTCGTCCCAGCAGTAAAGGACACACTGCTAATACATATATATATATACACGCAAGGAATAAAGGATGTGCCGTTATACGGGTCGAGAGAGGAAGGACCGTTGGTTATTTTCCGTCGGAAAAATCTGACTATACTGCACTACACGGCGTTTGCGTGGGAGTGGGCGAACGGGGGAAGGACGAGCTCACTGCAGAGGATTGCGGCGTGGCGGCGACCCTCATTCTTTCATAATAGAGGTACACGGACCTACCTATCTATATATATTATGAAATATATATATATATATATATAGCTGTATATAATAGTGACAAATATATAAGTGGCCTCGAGAACCCACGTCCTGCTATCCTGCGTGCAGTAAAATATAAAGGGATTTTCTTTCAAAAATGCACGACACGGGGGATTTGTGCGGAGCGATATTATATCCAGCGACGAAGCGACGATACCCGCAGCCACCCCGTTCGTCTGCCTCAACTCTCTCCGCTTTTCGCTCGTTTCGTTATCACTATATATATATATATATATATATATATATATATATATATATGTATGTGTAGGTATATATATATTCAGAGTCGTAGCAAGGGCTTGGCGAAACTGTCCCAGGCCTGCATGGGCGCAAAAATCGAAATTCAGTATCTATCCCTAAATTTCTAAGATTGTGGGAGGGGGGGGGTCGAAAATTCGACGAGCAGAATCTTGTAAAAGTAAGTTGACGACTTTATTTTTTTGCTTATTAATTAGATTTTTAAGGAATGGTGGCGCAACTCCGAAAAATTGATGACTTTTTTTCCTTATTACCAATTTAGGGGCGGAAATTCCGTTCTTTGACAAGGGCGCTACCGAATCTTGCTACGGCTCTGCGTATATATATTATATTATAAATCGCCGAAATTCACTTTAAGAGGCCTGCAAGACAGAAGCAATTATTATTATTCGTTAAAATTTCGCGTATAAATATGAAACGTCTGCTTAAACATGTGCGGATCTCCGGAGACGTATTGCAGCTATACGACCCGGTGTAATGAAACGGTCGAACACACAATGAACGGAAAAAGGCCAACTTCTCCTCCTCCTCCCCCAAAAAAAGGGCTCGGGCGCGAATATCTGTAACTAACCAGGTCACGGTCATCATCATTGCACACGCATGTGATCCCAAGAGACAAGACTGTGATTACAGCCACTCTGTTGAATAAAATGCACATTCCTGGGAAAAGGAGGGAACGCCTTATATAATATATATATATATATATATATAGTCTTGACCTCGTATCCTAAACGACCAAATACCATTTAAAAAGAGTCGTTTATTCAACACGGCTGAAATCGACTCGAATGCGGCAAAAGACAGAAGGATTTCCGAAGACGCGGCTGTATAGGCACGAAAGCGCTATGGCATAATAATATACGATGTACCTATACTATTTTGACATTTTATCGGAATTTATAGAAAAGAGCGAAAGTGCCAATTTTTTTAATCAAACATTTTTACAGCTGCAGAAACGAAAATAAAATTAATGTTTTATTTATCGTTTCATAAATTTATCTCTCTACTTCGTAAAGATAAATGCCCATATGGAGGCATTTTAGTAATAAAATATCGACTTTTCTTTTTTTTTTTTTTAAATACCTAAAAAAGTCAAAATTACCTATAAACCCATATACGATACGATTTTATAATTATATATATAGGTATATTTCGTACCCCGGAGACGAAGGTCGAAGGATATATCGCGCGTACGTCGTAATCAATACGCCCCAGGTGGGGGTGAGAGGGAGGGCGCTTGCCGTACAGTTCGCGTAAACGAGACTCGTTAAGGAAACGAGCCTCGCGGTTATAGATATAGGTAACATATTATTATTATACAACAGCCAGGGAGGGTATATATTATTATATTGTGCGTTCCAATTAAAATTATATTGTCTTTTACGTCTGCGGACGTGCATATCGTAATACGCAAAAACTTACGATATTATTAATCACGACGTGGCACAAAAAACCGACGTGAAAAGTATCACGTTTATTATTAATATCATTGTGTCGACGACGGACAGAAAAAAAAAAAAAACAAAACAAACAAACAATAAAAAAAAAAAAAAAAAAACACTCGGGTAGAATTTAATATTTAATTAATTAATTAATTTCGGGGCGGGACCAGCGGCCGAGAGTATGAAACCCCGGATAACACAAATAATGACATTCGCAAATAACACTCGAACCGAACGACGACAATGCAAACACATACGACGTTTGCGATATTATATAGCTGCGGCGCGCGTGTACAACACCGCGAGGAAACAACAATATTCTACGCGCGCGGCAGGCATTTCAATTTCCTATATGTGTATTTATATTTATATTATATTCGCGTACGCAACGTCACACCACGACGATGACTCACTGCCGATCGACCGTACATAATAATAATAATACTACGAGTATGTACGTATAACACGAAATGGATACACCGCAATTTATACCATATTTTATAATAATGCATTGAAAATGGTGTTTAAACGAGGCGGAATTAATCAAAATAATAATAATATTATACCTAGCACTTACTTATATCATTATAACATTACACCACACGTCGGGGTGGCGGTAGCTACTCGAAAACATCTGCAAAAGGCGTCACGAGTATCTCGATCCACCTCCCCTCATCAGCCACTAGGAATTTGTTCGTATTAAAACATTCGATATTGTCTATATCTATATATATATAGATACCTACTTACTCATTGTTCCACGAGAAAACCACGGTCTATGTGCATATATCCCCTGCTGTGTGCCTGCCACCTGCCCCATGCCGTATAACCGGTACTTTGTCTGAACGTGGATAGTATATGTATACTGGATTTCACGATAGAGATCATCCGGAATCGCGCATGTGATAAGAATGCAGTGTGACCGTAGCGAGATATTGAAGCACATTTGAAAATGATTATTATCAATGTTTATACGGCGGGCGCATCATGGCATAAGTAAATAGGCGTGTCAGTTAGATAACACGGCGCAGAAATTGTTCCCCAGACGTGGAATAAATGACAAAATTCATGGAAAAATTATTTTCGGCTTAATTTTAAATTATTGCAATATTGTCTTTATTTTATATTAAAATTATATATCTTATATATCTTATTATTATATATCAATTATATATCTATTAATAAAACACTTGCATTATCATTTTGTTTATTCAAGACGTATTTCACCTTTCTATATATATATATTATTATTAAGATACTCTTAAGACTCTTTCATCCATGATATTGTTATCGTTTATTCCATGTCTAGGGAACATGCGTAGTGATAGTGAAAATGGAATTATAGCTGATATGCCTATTTACTTATGCTATTATAATGAGTGATGGGTGATAACAAAATAAAAAGCAGAGTGCCACACCTGTTTTCATATAGGTAACATACGATTAACGATGTTAACGAGTGTAGTTATAAGTAGTTATAAGGAGGATGCGCGGCGACGGACGAGTTTTGCACGGACAATCTCTCGTGAAATTTAGTACCTATACAAAAATACAGTCGCATTATTTTGTGAAATATAGTACCTACTGTAAAATGTAGTAAGTATAATATTACACTAACTATACGAAAATGATGTAAAAATTCTGAAACGATATTATGATACCTACTTATTTATTTATGTTTATAAGACTTCAAAATATATCGAGTACATAGGTATAAAGAATAATTTACTCCCTTAGATTTGTCTACTTTTTGAAATATCAAGTATTAGAGAATATTAATGTCGTATATTTAATATATTTTTTTTTAATTGTTTGCAAGAGGGTTGGAAACGGTGATTTTCTGTTTTTCTCTGTCACACGCGTAACATAGCAATTTAAACTTATTCTACCCCCGACGTCCTTATATATAACTAATGAAGTCTTGTTTAGAACCACTTTCACACTTTTAATTTTTTTCCCACAAAAATATAATATGTCAATTTTTAAATGTTCAAATGTACTTATTAACTTAGTTTTAATAGGACTTAAAGGGATAAAATCGAAAATGTGGGAAAGTCGATATGAAGTAGACTTTACGATGAATTCATATTTGATTTTAGAATTCTTATCGCATCTATAGATCGAATGGTAGGTCAGAAATATAATACGTTTAAATTGCCATATTACACGAGTGCGATAGAGAAAAATCGAAAATCGCCGCTTAAAGCAAAAAAATTGCATCTATACGATTATTTAAAAAAAAATTCGGTTGTCCTTCTTTGATAAATTTATGTAAACACTCGAAATTATACCGTATGTAATGATAATTTTTAGAATGGAAATCAAATAAAATTAATTCAAAATTTATAATAAATAATATTATTACATAAAATTGCACAATTATATAGTATAATAAAAAGTTTGAAATTGAAAAAGAATATTTTACTTCTCATTATACTTTCAGTATATATGATAACCGTTGATGTTGGATATATTCACACTTTTTGTGATAATGATAAATTGAGCTCGCAAGTATATTATTATATATAAGAGCTGATGAGTGCAAAAACGCCACAAATGATTAATTCGAAGAGGAAAAGTTCTGACAGACGGGCATGGGGATAACGCGTATAATTAACGAATAACATACGAGAAAAATCATTTATATAATATATATTAATTCCGTTAATATGTATATATGCTCAACGAAATAAGCTTTTCGTTTAAAAAAGTATGAACTTTTAAATATCAAATATTTTTTAATTCGTAAGTCTACAATATAAAACAAATTTAATATAATATACCGTAGAATGTAGATTGAAAACTTTTTTGTTTTTTTTTTTTTTACTGTACAATCCAATGAAATATTAGCGAGAAATTATAATTTAATTTCTAAAAAGCCTTAAGGTTTTTGTATATTTACATAAACCTACGTTTTGTTTTAAATTTTCGAAACTTATTTAGTAAAATCAACAAGATAAATAAACAAACAAGGATACCTAAAGAAAAGTCTTAGTTGGTTATGTTTTTTTTTTTTTTTTTTTTTTAAATAGAGAAAGAAAACTTATATAAACTACTCAAATTTATAAAAATAGTATAATGTATTATTATTAATCACGTATAGTGGACATCACTTTACAAATAATATATTTTGTAGATTTTCGGGTTTCGGTCCCATATTTATCATTTTGATTTTTAATTAGGTATTGAAAGTTGCCTATTCTATTTATAGAATTATTAGAGGTTATATTATAGAAAATATTCAGAATTGTACCTTTACAATATTGATTGTAAAATATTATAATAAGCTTTTCCTGCGAATGGAAAATATAAAGTAATGAAATGGCCTTCTTATAGAAAAAAGTTAAAAATAAGATTTATTTTAGAAAAAAAAAAAATCCGAATAGCTACCCGAATATATTTCAAATGTACCGTTCTTATTGTACATAATATATATTACATATGTATATTCGAATTTACATAATATAGTATAGGTTTCGTAATACTACAGATCGCACGTTCCTATATCGATGGTAGTTTTCCATTAATTCAAAATAATCGTAGAGCGGATTTGACCGGCAGGACAAAATTTTTTTTAATCACGATCCATCAAAAAATCAATATATAGTGATAGTGCACATACCTATATATAAAAATCAACGTTGTCATTCATATATTTATATATATATGTATATAGGTACTAGGCAGTGGTGAGGTATATTTATATAATCATCAGTTTTGTGTATTATAATATTATTCAAAAACCTACCTACTTTAGTATAAAATGATGTACCTACCTAGTTAAAATATTTCTCAAAAACTATTTTTCGAAAGTATATAAAAAGTTAAAAAAACATTTAAGTACTTGTGCAATACAAACGGTGTATACATGCTTGATAATATTGACAATAATAAGTACGATATATCATATATGTATATATATAATATATTATACATTTTGGTGGTCTCGCGACCTGTTCAACAGGTAAATGATGAAATAGCTAGGTGAACAGCAATAGTAATACGTGATATAATTATATCAATTTGGATAATAACCTTATTTAAAAAACACGATTCTATATGCGTCCTTACATAGTATATATAAATAACAATTCACAAAATATAATATACGCACATGAAATTGCACTTAAAAAATTAATGAAGTTATTTTAGATATATATATATATATATATTATACTTTTAAATTACACAGTGTATGAATATCTATAATTTATGTGTTATACCGTTTTCACTGTAATTGCATTATTTCGTATTCAACCTGGGAAAAACTCAAAAAATAAGACCCATACTTAATATATACATTGTCATTATAAAAATCTGTCGCAGTATCCCCTACTACAGCGTGTTAATTACGTATAATCAAAGTGTCAAAGTGATAGGTAATACTGATAGTATAAAATTTATACTGCCTACCTATATAGCATATATTATATACTATAATGATAGTGCAAGTAGAATATTCCGAATTAGAGTTTTGACCAATCAAATGTACCTAAATATGGATTTTAAATCATTTTGAAGATATATGACATAAAACCATAAAACAATATGCAACTTAAGAGTAGATATAAGAGTTCTATAAGTGCAGGTTGTTTTTTTACGAATTTATAACATTTTATTGAAAATATTACTTTTGTATTTCTTATTTATAACAATAAAAAAATAAATGATAAAGTACAACATTATCTAACGCCCATCATCGAAGCCGTTTTGATATGTGTATTTAAACGCGTTTTATGAGTGGTTTAAAAAATGAACTTTTTTTTTTATTTGTTTAAAAGAAATATAACTTTTGAAAAAATTCATATATGAGAAAAAGGAAATATAGTGTATTCGACAACGTTGTTATCTATCATTTGTTTTTTTGTTTCATATTTCTAAGATATTTGTCAGTTGTTAAAAACGAGAAATACTAACATGAGTTTTTCATTGAAAATTGTTTACACCGACATCCACTCCTCAATCCAAAAGGCGTAGGATATTATATTTTGAAATATATTTAGTTCTGAGAGAAATATACAAAAACAAAGTCCACAGCCTAATATTTAATATTCACATACACATATTATATACACAATATATGTAATATGATATACATATATTAAAGTCAAATAATTATATTATCATTGATTATTATATATACAATAGTATATATATTATGCTATTATGCATGCGGTAAGCCTTTGATCTATTGTAAACATGCACCTCCAGAATATTCTGGTTATCAAATAATCCGTGTCTCATCAAAAAAGGAAAAAAGACAAATCACAGAACCACAGATAAAAAATACAACTTCGGATAAAAAAATAAGGAACAATAAATAACCGGTCACTATAGAGGGTACTTCGCTCGTTGGGTAGGATATTTGTGGTGGTTATATTGAATTTGAAATCATTTCTTTCGATAAAACGATTTTGACCGAAGTGTCGGTGTATACATGGGTATTGCTGTCGATAATAACTAAAATTAACTCTTTTATGACGAAAAAACGTTAAAATTGATAATTGTCATAAGCAGCCCAAAATTGTTTGATGAAAGTTTCAAGTCTAATACCCATTTTTTTTCTCGATATCCAAACACGTCATTTCATACAAAAAGATTGTCAAAGGATTGAAATGGGTTAAATATATCTTCTGCGAATGTCAAATCTTTAGACCCATTTTTCCTACGAAATTGGAACACATTTCATACTGAAATAACGCATATTGTCAAAAATTGAAATAGATATTGTAAAATGTGAATTGGCTATTAAAAAAATTTGTGAACGGAATTTTGAAATTCGTTGAATATAGGTATAAATAACGGATTTTTAACATAGTTTAAAAACCTTTTTAACTAACCATTGACTTTTTTATGATGAAAAATCTTAATATTTAAAATTGCTATAAATGCATTTTGTGTGAAAATGTCAAGACCTTAGGACCATTATTTACGGAATTACAACGAAAAAGCCATAATATTCGATATTTTTAAAAAAATCGTGTTTTTGTTTCTGCAATGATCGAAAGTTATATATATAAAATAAAAAAAAATTGGAAAAATGATCTCTCTAAAGTAACTAAAACAACTAGATGTAATTTGCTATCGGAAAATGGTACTGCATGTAAATGATCGGAGCACTCCTTATAGTAAAATTTTAAAATTATAAATATTAAAAAAACCACATCATCGTAAAACTAATAATAATACTTATACGTTTGAAACAAGAAATTTAGTAATATTTAATTTTATATTAATATAGTATTACATTTTTTAGTAATATTAATAAAAATGACTATATGCAAAGTGTACAAAATAAAAAGTGCTATATTAATATAAATTATAATAATTCTCGTTATAATAGATATTGGGTGCAAAATTATTGATCACGATTTCTTTTTCGATGTTGCGACATTTATTTTACATATAAATCGATTTAAATTTATAAATTTTGTGGTCGTAGGACACGCATTTACGCATCGATATTGTTAATAAATATCCCCCGATTGATTATAAAACACCACGTAAATGTAAGTAATATTGAAAATTAAATACGTTTCAGGAATACTTCTTTTGGGAGTTGTAATAATAATTTTACACTATATTTTATTTAGTTCGATGAAATCAAAGAAGTTTGGGCAACATTTTGAACATTTAAAAATATTGAGCATTTACCTATAATATTATTATAGTAATACTAAAACCTGTCCCGGAATATACGACAAACATGTGCACACTAACTTGGTGTCGATCGGTTGAACCGTATACGAATTTCAATACCGTATAGGTATATAAACAAACAAACAAACAAACGTTTGGAATTATATACGAGTTTTAGATATTGTTATCGTTGTTTTATCGTTAATATTCCTTTAGATATTCGTTAACATATTAAAAATAAATTTCACGTCCGACGTCGAGAATTTTCGATCTATATGTTAATATCTTTTATTTTTATGGGTCACACGGTTGATTTTCAAAAACTTGGCTACGGCAAGTTTGTATTTTTGAGGGCCACGAATCTCGTGGGTAAGTCTTGCGATTAATTCAAAATCGAGCTGAATAGCTTCCAGAAATATAGGTACCAATAAAAATTATATTTTGACAAAACACAAAATAGGTTTTCAAATTCACTTGACACGAGTTTTATTTCCAAAGTTTAGTAGTGAAATTCAAGAATACATAATAATTTATTATTGGATTTCTTTTGTCGAAAAATAATTTGTTAACTTTAACATACGAAAGTCAAATGAATAAAATGTATATCATATCAAAAATTATTATAAGGACAGACAGACGGATGTTAGGAAAATGTGTGTGTATTATAGCACCCCTTTAACGGACTTGAGAATTAACTCAATTTAATTTTTACGCAATATGTTTCATAAAAATGCATGAGCCTTTTTTTTTGAGAAAAAAATGTTTACATACCTATTATAATAAACAATTATTATTCTCATTTTAATACTAGATAGACAGGAATGAATATTATATTATATATTAAACATATTTTATACATTAGAGGTTTTAGAATTCAGGAAGAAGGGTTTTCAAGCTGCAGATAATTCCAAGTTGTAAGGAAATTTTTTTGATAGTACAGAAAAATTAAGAATCGTCCTTATTTTACATAAAAAAATCACCAATGTAAGTTTAATATCATACAATACTTGAAAATATATTTCCTCTATTCAAATGTTTAAAGCATATATAATATATATTGTATGATTAGATACCTTTGAAATAAGATCTACTCGTATAATGTATAGTATTATTACATAATTTTACAAACATTTATAATTTTCATCTTTCTTATAGTTCTGAATAAATTCAAGCAAATTCTAGTATCTTTCCTCCAATTACACATATAGCTTTCCTCAAATAATATAAAACAGATTGTAGTAGTATTTAATGTGAATTGCATTTGAATCGAAATGGGTTATATTATAATATATACATGGTGTTTGCAGCAGGAATCGCAAGTAACGGAATTATATTTTGAATTGTGATAAAATAATTAATACAATAAAACCACTTTTGTTCTATTCAATATTTAATTTTTTTTTTTTTTTTTTTTAATTAATAATAATATAATTATGCAAAATGCCTATGATCAAAATGAAAGAAAAAATTATTGGTAATATTGTTTATTAAGGTCCATTTAGTTTTTAAAATTTCTTAAAGTTTGTAAAAATGTATAATAATATTTTGGTCTCGAGTAAAAAAAAAAATGAATTTTTTGTATTGTTTCTTTTATTTTTCTTTTATGTTCCGTCTTATTAACTTTTTTCTTGACAGACATAATATTATGTCTTACGCACTATATTGTTTTCGGAACCCTTCCCGTTTGGAACTACTTCCATGTATAATTTAAAATGAACAAAAAAACGACGTCAACTTAAATATTTTGCGAAACGTACGGAAATAAAACCGGGTCTCTAAATACACTCCGAAAACCTTGCATGTGGAAAATATTGTACATAAAATATAATATATTTTACGATCTACACATTAAAATGTGCGAGTGCACAGAGTGGTGGATGTATTATTCCGTATAGTGCAAAATCAAAAACGTTCATCGTGTATAACATATATATATATATATATAATATACCCGTAGTGTACAATATCTATAGCGGATTTATTTAAACTAGAGGTATAATATTATATTATTCTGCGTAGAAAAATATATACTCATAATATATTTTAAGACGTATACACTTCAGATTATTTTAAATTCATATTTTCTTTGTGAATACTTGCAACAATAAGATGAAATATTAACAATAGAGGATGATATCGATACTGTGCGGATATTATATTATTATAATATATAGCTGCGCGTGCTTCGCGGTCGACTCCATCACCACACACGTCAAGTACATATTATATCACACGCAATAACACATTTTTTTTTTTTTTTTTTTTTTTATTTCTGTCGATATTCTTTAATTTACGGCAATTACATTAGAGTCGTATATATGTATAAACGACATCGGTTAAAATAGACGACAAGTCAATAAAAGGTCAATGGAGGTCAATTTCGAAAATTGTGATGTCAATGCTATATATAATATATATATATAACAGATATATTATTTATTTATTTATTTATTTTTTTTTTTACCCGAAATATATTGGGTAGGTATGTGAAAACAAATTGTTTAGTGAAAAGAATATAATAATATATATATATATATATATGCTGATTGGAAACAAAATGTTCGCTCGGCGTTCACGATCGGACAATATATATTATATATTACCTATTATATGAAAGTACAACTGTGTTTCGGTGGTTTTCAAATCGCGTGATTAATTTTAAAAATCACTTGGATAGAGGAGAGTAAAACAACAACACGGAAGAAACACGAGTCTCTTAGCACGCAATCTTACGTAATAATATATAAGTTCAAATTGTACATATTATGTATTATTCGAGTACAGATTAAACGGAAAAGTAATAAAAAAAAAAAAAAAATGTATACTTATATACCATATCTCTTCATAAAGTATAAATGCATAATATAGATAATAAAATAATTAATATATATATATATAAGTATACAATGATTTTTTATGATTAAAAATCATTAAGTACATAATATGAACCTATATATACCTATATAAACGTGGTTAACTATGAAAACATTTCATCATTTATTATTTTGCTTTTCATCAGTATTATAATAATAATTAATAAATTCATTAATACATTATTAATTACAATACGAACACCCTTGTTTTTTAAAAAAAAAAACTATATTTTAATAGATTTACACTATATACGTATATATTATCTCATAATATATTAATTTATAACCCGTCCAGTTCATCTGCGTCCTTGGCAACCATTACGTTTTTAAATTTGTAGGGGTTATTAAAATTGTGGAAATACGGATGTGTTGCCCAAATATACATTTTTTTCAGGTTATCTCTACGGAATAGTCCCGGCAAAATAATGATTACCCAATGACATATCCATGGTGATAAAAAAATCGCACATTGACCAATTTATATTTTTGAATCCCTGATCTGGTCAAACGTGTGACGTCACCGAGGGCGCAGATGATGTGGACGGGTTATACAAAATTTTAAGTCGTTTACATATTGTACATTTGCATACATTTTATTTATTTATTTTTTTTTTACTATACCTACTACGACGATAATCATTACGTTTGGACATATTATATTATATTCATCTTTTGTTTCAATCGACAAATACGAGTATATATTTATGGGTATAAATATCAACGAAAACCTAACCTAACCACCGTAGGTATATATATTATCATGTGCGCAAACCGACTGTTACCGTGGTATATGCATAGGTAATGCTCGTAACGGAAATTTTAAATGTTTTACGAGTTACGTGATATATAATTGGACATTATACAGTATTAATATACGTTTATACAATAATATCGATGGCAATGTATTTTTAAGAAAAAATTCTCGTGCGATTCGATATAAAACGATTTTACACGACGATGTCGTTTAATAAATATCGCGAACTTAATTTACCGAAACAACATTATATTATAATAACGTATTATTATATAGGTATATATATATAATATCATACTGCAGAAAGACAACGAAATTCTGTTGTTTGGTCGATAGAAAAATATATATTACGAAATAATAATAGGTTGCGGCTGCAAATAATATAATACCATAATATTATTATACATACCTATTTTGGTGGTATTTTCGATTCAATATTAATCGTCAAATAATAATCCGTGTGTATTCATCTATACGGATGTAGCGGATTGATTAGAATTCAGGAACGCATTTTTTGTTAAAGCGCTGGAACATGTTGGTTATTTCTTATAACCACAATCAACCACAATAATTATCTTTATCTATAATCAATAATTGATAATAAATATTTAACAGATATTACCAATAGGTACGAATAGTTTAGAGTTTAGGACATAAATAGTACCTATTGATTTATATACAAATAATTGTACAATAGTTATACTCAATATCAAAAAAATACCAATTGATTTGTTTAATAAGTTTAAAATATTTTGTTATACAACAATCAAAAAATAAACGTCTATATAGAATGTCTCGATACCTAGAGTGAGTGGCGTATTTAAGGAGGTGGTTTAACAGGTATAACCCCCCCCCAACAGAAACTTTCTTTCCCACAAAAATATAAGATAGTTTTATTATTTTGATAATAGATTGTTGCTGATAAAGCAATCCGCTTGATTACCTTCTCTCCAGCGGATAGGCTGTAGCTATATCTGCTGAAATCAGGAACGGATTAAATCCATAGCGGCTGACCAATCTGCGCACGGATGAATTTAGGAACACGCGCGCGGATTATATCGCGACACCGTTTTCGTTTATGTTGTCAAGGTCGGGAAAAAAACTTTGCGGCCGTCGGTCGGGTAAAGGACGTTCAAAAACCTAAGAGGGTGGACATTGTCGTGAAAAAAAATTAAAAAAAAAACCATTATAAGCATATAATACGTCATATTATACAGGTGTGGCTTGGGAGACGTTTCGATTTCTGTTTAAACCGGCCATCATATACCGTCTCTCTCTCTCTCTCTCTCTCTCTCTCTCTCTATTTCGCACGACCCCCCTGTATATACAGAGCCGCGGCCGGACAGTTTTCACGAGGGCATATATTATACATAGGGCGTGCCGGGCGCGTGTTAGCCCACTTAACTGTATACATTTTCTACACCTCTCGAGAACGACCTATAAATATATCAATAATATATATAACGTATAATATTATAATAAATATACGACAGGGATGGGCAACACGTGCGAAGTATAGGCCAAATTTTGAGAGTTAAAACGATTGCGGGCCAGACATAAAGTTGTATTTTTTAACAGTATATATACATGGATCGTACAGTTTACCTCTATAGTAAGATTTTCGATTATAAAAATGTCGAAACACGGTCCGGGCCGGATAAAAAGGGACGGCGGGCCGCAAAGGATAACGAAAGTAGAAAAAAGGCATCACGCGATAAATACGTTAAAAAAAAAAACATTAGGTACCTATACGTATTTATTTATTTATTTTTTATTTTTTATTAATATTGTGAAAACTAAAATGATAATTTAATAGGAATCATTACATACACATTTTGAAATATACATATTTCTATATTAATATAAAAAATGTTTTATTTTTGACACTAGTAAAAATGTTTTTCGTCTTGCGCGGTAAGACACGATAACTATAATACATATAGGTACACGCGGTCATTGACGACTGCCTCCGATACGATGGCAGCAGCTACCTATATATAGCTTTTATATAATATAATATTCAGGGCCGGGCAGTGCAACAGTAACGTTCCTGGAAATATGAACGTTTTGCGCCTCCCCATCTCCAAAAATAATTTGGTCCATCCAGCGCTCCTGTCGAACATTTGAGAAACCGTTTTAAAAACTCAAAAAATCGAAAATCCGCTACAAAACCGCAAAATTAGCGAAAAAAAAAAAAAGAATCGTCCCTGAAAACCATTGAAATTGCGCTTTTGGTATCACTGAGCCCCTGCAGGCGCATGCCACCTTGCCAGGCCCCGGCCTTTATATAATATAATATGTATAAAATATGTACATGACTAAATACACTGTAATATTATAGTATATGTATATTGTATAAATATTAAACTGCGTAAAAGAATAACAATATAATATATACCCGTCGTGTACTTTTTTGTTAAAGGGATGTTTTTCTTCCTCACGGACCAAAGATTTTGGCTTTGAAACCGATTTATCGGGATTTCGTTATATATATATATATATATATATATATATATATTACATAAACCCTACAGGCTATACACAGCAACGCCACACAAGTACGTCTATAAAGTCATGACGTATAACTTGGAAAAAAAAAAGAAAAGAAAAAAAGAACATTCCACAGAAAGGAAGGAAAAATGCTGGCGTCTGACTGCCGTGGACGTTTAAAAACGATAATATAATAATATAAGACAAAAGGGGAATAATCGTGGAAGAAAAACTTCGGTATTACACGACACACGTCATGCACATTCACATCTGTAATCAATGAACGCGCGTGATAATATAATATATAGGAATAATTATTATTATCGCGCGTTGCAGATATCGTGGTACAAGCGCGAGCCGAAAATTCGTTTTTTCTTCCACAATACCTCACCACCCCTTTTTCTTTTACCCATAAACAAAATTTCCGTTGAATCGCCGAAGAAAACACGTTACTAATATCATAATATAACGAGCTCAAAAACCGCGTTGTATAAACACTTGGGATTGATCCCCAAACACCATTTTTCCGGGAGCCATTGATTAAGTTTCAATTGCTGTTTGCTCGTATCGATTTTATCGTTTCGCGTGTGTAAACATCACTGAATAAAGGAGTGCACTAACCTGTTCAAATATAGCAATGAGCTATTTGTTTAGTTGGTGCTGGATGGCGGCTAAATGCATAATATTATATATATATATATACAGGTATGCATGCAGTTATAATACATATATTTAATATTATATTCATATCCGATCAGTATATAGAAACGTGAAGAGCTCAAAAATCGCAAAAAAATAAAAAATGAAATTTATGTCTCCGTCTCTATACTCGAAAACCACAAGTTTTTTTTATTATGAAACATTTATACAATATATATATATACACACACGATTCCCCCCACACATGGAAATCCTAATGGCTATTATCAGTGGCTAGCATTTAATTTTGGATTTTGGAGGGCCAAAATTGAGTTGATGACTTTTTTTTTTTTTTTTGCTTATTATATATATTATAATAGAAGAAATTGAAATTTTACATTATTATATTGTATATATTATTATATGGTGCCATCATGGTGGTAAATACATTCGTGTCATGCATAATATTTTTGAAATATATAGGTAATCAATAAGATTACATATTATGTTTACGGAACATATAGCTATAACTTGACACTTAAAGCAGCGGTTCCCAATCTCGTGTCGCGGAAGCATGTTTCACATATTATTTAATTTTCTTTCACATTAAAAAAAAATTTACCGAAAATAACATCGAAGAAGAAGAAAATATTACCTATTGTAAATAATTGGTATTTATTGTCTTTTCTATTTTTGTTTATATTATTTTAAATTTAATGATGATGTGTGGGTATCCTGTAAGTTGGCTATTTTCAATGATACTTTTGAACGGCTAAATGAATTGAATATTGAAATGCAAGGGGAAAATCGGACAACGATCGGTATTGGTGAAAAAATATCAAAAATATTCAAACAAAAACTCGCACTATGGCGGGGAAAACTGTCTTGAGGAAAAATTGCTACATTTTCTCTTCTAAGTACTTTGTTAATTTCTCGAAGATTTAACAAAAGTTACATATAAGATGACATTCAATTCCTTTTTGAAGGTTGCTTGGAAAAATTACAGTTTGAACTCGACCGGTACGTATCATGAAACGTAGAAATCGGGAAATTCAGTTGGGTGAGAAATCCATTCGAAGTTTCTGTCTATGAAATTGGTAGCATTCAAGCTAACCGATTTTAAAAAGAAAATTTTTCACAAAAGTGCCTAACTCAACATTTGGCACGACTCACAGACAAACCTATTTTGTCAAAAAAAGCTGAAAATATGCATTAAATCAAAATACAGAAATCGCCTCAAACCTCAACACGATATATGGTGTGCACTTTCAATTAATATTCATCACAATATTGAAGAATTTGTGGAAAGTGTTCAGCATCAAGGAAGTCGTTAAGTATAGATATCATTCTCATTAAATTTTAGTGGTATACTCGTTTTTATAATAACAAGTAACAAGTCTGTTAATATAACAAGCAAGTTAATAAATGAAAATTATGATGATTATTATTTTTTTTTAGGGTCACGAATAGTTTAATTTAAAATATTAGGGTCACGCTCATAAAAGGTTGGGAACCACTGACTTAAAGATTAATGAAAACGACGAGGTGTAATGCAATAAAAAAAAAAAAAAAAAAATGTAGTACCTAAGTATGTACTTATATATAGTATATAAAATATCCTTACGTATATATTTTATAGATATTAGTGACGTCTCTATAATATTTAATAGATATAATTTAAATAATATTAATCTAAACATTATATTATGTGTTTATATCATGTTGTGTAGCTATATAGGTATACGTATATTATATCTATATTGAAATTAAAGTGGTTCTAATAACGAATGCTATAGTATAATGTTATAAATATTATAAAATTAATTTTACGCTTAGGTTTAAACAAAAATTATGCATTTTATGTGGCAAGAGTAGTATATACATTTATCAGAGAAATACAAAAATAAATATTATAAACTCACATTGAGTCGTATATTGCCAACAGTCTTATTTATAAAAAGAAGACAATAGAGGAATAACTCACTACTAAAGGTACTATTTATATTTTTATTGCATCCTTAAAATACCCTAAATATTCCAGTGAATAATAATTATTGAAAGCGGTTTCATATCAATTAAAATTTTTACCTATACAGAATATATATTTTCATTATTATTTACCGATTGATTTTTTTTCAATTTATTTTAATTATAATATAATTCATGACATTTTTATAACATTATCAGTTTGATAATCACTAATCAGTTATATACCTATTATTAAAAATCCGAAATCATTATGGTAAATGTGATATACTGGTAAAATAGGTACTAAATAAGAACAAATCAACGTTTTGGTATGGGCAGACATCAAACGGTAATAATAGTGAAATAAGTTGTGGGGGGGGGGGGTTCAATTATATTTTTTTTGCAAATGACAAAATTCACTTTTCTTTTATTTCAATGTAATCTGTACGGTGCGTATTAGGTATACAGAAATATTATTACGAATTATCGAATATCGAAAACATGAACTCTATGAACTTTTGAATAAAAACACAAATATTGATAAACAGACCGAACAAAATACTATTCATTAATACTGGTACTGATTATAAAACATAAATTAATATTATCTGTTAAATTATAATACCTGTACATAGATATTATTATCGAAACGTCCAATAGATAGGTAAATAGGTAGGTAATCTATTACAATATTTAATTTAATATGTATAGTGTATACGGCATAAATGGCTAAACGAATGACGATGATGCATAATATACTAATAATATTACTGAATAACGCACACTACCTAATAATAATAATAATAATAATAATAATAATAATAATAAAAATAATAATAATATTACCTAATATCCTAATCTGTTGATAACGAACAGAAAAATAATATAAATCTCACTGTATTTTACCTACATATATTATATATTATAATGTTAATTATTTATTATTAACAAATTAATCATATGGAATTTAAAAAAAAAAAGTAGAACATATTACCATATCTCTGGGTAGTGGGGGCACGTGCCCTTTCCTTGGACCATAATATGAATACCGTACTCATGTTATCTAAGAAAAGTGCGAAACGTTTAACATACGTCACGAGTTAAATTTGTTATTTGTTTATTGAAATATTTCAAAGATAGTAAAATTCAACCGTGTACCCATTATAGACAGAAAATAATATAATTATAGACTTCGAATTCGTTACGTGTTACCTACTCATATAATATTATTTGTATACCGCAGTGTAATTTCGAACGAAAAATCTAAAAATGCGAGTATAAAATTTATAGGTATATACGTTATTTCGACGATGTGAACAAATTAGTATAGGTATTATAAACAATTAGCATATCAATATAGTTTTTATTTTGATTTTTCTCCAATATTTCTCAAACCAAGAACAATAATTATTATTATTATTATTCTTATTATAGTCATATCGATAATAATACGCGACGTCATAATATAATATATTATATATTATTTGGCGTACATATTTAGTATTTACCTAATTTTATTTCACCACAATAACATATGTTATAATATACAGATACGAACATAACCTAGCTGCATCAGATACTGAATATAATCACACGATCGGCCCATAAATAATCTATAATGTAACACTAATAAAATAATTCATGGGACTTTTACGCGGACATATTTATGAAAATAATAATCAAAAGTACACCTACTACGATATTATTAAATAAATTGTAAACATTTATGAAACATTCGGCGGTGCCGCAGCTGTAGTAGAAGTAAACTATATTGCATATAGGCACCTATTAAAATAGGTGTATTAAATTAAAACATAGGTCAACGGGAATTGGTGTTTATTCGAAACGACTCTACATACACACACATATATATATATATATTATTTAGTACCTATCAAGGCCACTGTGTTAAATATAGATTTGGTGGCTAACCGAGAAAAAATTTCAAAAAGAAAAAAAAAAATTCCAAGTAGAAACGACACTTCTTGCTACATAATATATTTCACACATTCTTGGCTGAAATTTCGTCCGAAAACATATAAATTCAATGCATTTTTCCAAGCCAAAACAACATAATACGACTCTATAAATCTCATAATATTCTCTATACTACCTATATACACCTACCTATGTGTTATAATATTATGCTTACCTATTATAATTAATGGAAATAATTGAAATCGCAATTACTTCAGTAAAAAAAAACATTTCTTAGGCTTTATTATTTAAGCATTGCCGAGTTTAATGTAGGTATTCTGATTTGTTTTTTTTTTTTTTTTTACAAGTCACTATTTGTGCTTTTACAATTGGCTACGATCATGAGTCGAAAAATATTATGTGTGAACGCGTGTACAAGCCACAGCCCGTGTTATTGTTTTTGACACCTGGTGTTATCCGAGATTTTACTAGTTGGCTAAAATTGCCAGACTAATTTATATAATTTAGATCGTTGCCAGAACTATATACATTAAAATTTAGTAACGACTAACAATATAATATATATATAGGCATGATATGCATATGCAAACTGTATTACCGGCGCCTATGACATAAAAAAAAAAAAAAAAATTGGAAAAAAGCCCAAACACTTCGTGCGACATACGCCAAATTTCAATACTTCAATTAAATTTTTGAAAATATATTAATTAAAACATGCGTAGGTATTACCTACCCGTGTAAATTAATCAAATAATTATAAAAAGAGGAATATAATATTATGTTATGTAAAATTATATATAAATACTAAAATACCGAATACTAATTATTATTATATAATGCCTATAATATATAGTATTTATATTATATACATATATTTTTGATTAAAAATCTAATTAAATAGATTTACCTAGGTACATACCGAAAATCGTTTAAGCTGTGAAAGTATTAAAATATTGAATATTATAGTTACCCCACAGATTATATAATAATAATAATAATAATAATAATATGTATTAACGTATTTTAGTGCTAAATTTTTTTAGTTATTATTATTATTATTATATTGTAAAACAGTAATCATTATTTATAATCAAAAACTATAGATATCGAATGTCATCGATATAGACTCGATACACATTATACAACTGATCGAAAAAATTGATATAAATGTCTAATACCAAGAGAAATTACTCCTGTTACTGCACTTGATTAAAGAATTAATTTAAAATTAGAGGTATATTATAATATAATATTTATATGGTAAAACGTTACAACATCTAATTAAATACAATTAAAAATATATAATCAATTCTAATCTTTTTACATAACATAATTATCAGATGTGAAAAAAATTGAAAACTGTATAGGAAGGTGGTATCTATAAGAAATCAAGTATTTATAGCTACTCTTTCATAAACGTATTGAAAATAACAATCGTACCTTTAATTAAATAAGCTATGACGAATAATAAATAATCTAATTAAACTTTGAAAAATAGTCGACTAATCAAATGTTACTCAAATATAGTACATACCTATATTATACTCATATACACATAACATATTATGTAGTATATACATAATATATATATTTAAAATATTTAAATTTTAATTGCAATAAACTGGGAAAATTACCTTGTTTGCGCCTTACGTTTTTATATGATTAAAATTGCAAACCCTGACAATTATTATTAGAAATACTCATTAAAAACTATATTATGTAAAATCAGTTAAAATCTAATTTTAGAAAAACAAACACAAACACGAATAAACAAGAGATCAATCGTACATATTGTATAAAGTGCGATATATATATTAGCTCTATCAATACACTATAATATACGTATACTATGCAGAAGGTGGTATGTACCTAATACCTATATATATATATACATTTACTTTAACTTGTTTTGTTTTAGTTTAATTTGTAAGATTATTTCACGTTTTACACGAGGGTACAACCTAGGGCAATTAAATCGTAAATACACCACTGAGTATATATACTCGTGTATGAACAAGAATGTATTTAAATATCTTTTTTGTATTTTTATGTTTATCAACATAATAAAATAGGAATACAAATTATAATATTTTCCAATCATGATCACAAAATTTTTAAGACCGATTATTATTTGTACTGATTACTTATATGTACCCCTATATATCGTCACTATTCGTGCGATTCGTCTGAAATAAATAATAGAGAAGTGACTAAATTTGATTTTTGGTGGAAAATTTCTAAAAAAAAAAAAGTATATAATATATACTCATTACTCATGTATAAATGTAAAACACAGAACTATAACGATCATGGTAAGTATTTTGTAATACTTTAAATACTTTTCATGTGTATTATAGATATAAAAAAAAAAAAAAAATGAAAATATAAGGAAAAATACCCGAAGCACTTCAAGAAACTTACAGCAAATAAAAGACAAGGGATATTAATACAGCAATATAAACTCGCTAAGTTACCTCATTTTCTTAAGTAAAGTAACTCGTTAATAGTTATATTATATACATATACATATTATATATATATATATATATATATGTTACTCGCATGAAAATTGGGAATTAGTAAGTAAGGAATTTCTTCCGAAACATTTTAGAAAATATTTCTTTATTTCTTTACATTTTAATAATCCATATTCTTATTGAAAATATTACATTTAAATACAATACGAGTACCTATATAAAAACGACAATTTATTTACCATTTTTTTTTTTTTTTACGACTATTATCGTTGTGAATTGGTAGAATAGGTATATATAGTGTATACCTACTATTATAAAATAATGTAATTTGTATAAAATACTGTGTATATTGTTTTTAATGACATATTTTCGTGTTTAAGTCTCCTTATCACTAATCTTCACGAAAAGCATAATACACAATTATATAGTAATATACATTTTTCACATTTTTTAGGTTTCGAATTTTAGACATTCTAACACTCGTTATATTATTAAATATATCAGGGATGAGCAGCTCAAAGTAACTGAAGAGCCGAATTTTAAAACTTAATATGATTGCGGGCGCCAGAATATATTAGTATTTTTTATCATTATATGAAACACATTCCGTAAATATATATTTTATGTCTATATGATAAGAACAAATATCTAAGTTTAGTATATGTTTTATTATTGAAAATGTCTCCATAAGATCCAATTTACCTATAGCCACTTTTACTATATTTGAAGTAAATTCTAGTAAAATTTCATCACAGGTCGCCAGTTGCCCATCCCTAATATATTATATTATAAGTAATTTTAACTCTTAAAATCATAATAAAGTCAATTGGAAAAAAATAACTCGTTAAGTTACAAGTTGTGGTGTTTTTGGTATAATTATATATAGATACTATTTCCAGCTTTGATTAACGAAGTAAGTCTTCGTAATTAAAATCGATATAGCTATATATATAGGTGTATCGTGTTGATATTATACATATATATATATTATATTATATTATATATAGGTAATATAATCTTGTACAGTGCAGTTTGGATGTACGTGTGTGCACTCAAAAAGCTTATATATATAGGTTATAGGATTTATAAATCATGAATTTAAATATAAACATTTTTTCTCGTTTTTTTTCTTTTTATACACAAGGTAGATGAAAAAAAAAAAAAAAAAATCAAGGCATAAAAATAAAAATTACTTCAATGAAGTTTTCTACGAAATACACTTACATATTATGTAAAATTCTTCAAATATGCCGTTATCCCCATAATATATATATATGCATTTATATGCAAATTGAACTTTTTTCTAATGTATATACATATACCTACGTATATACGTTCACTGGCTAAACAAATCGTCCACGTTTCTTACACCCATTGAACTGCATATACGCATGTACATCCAATAAAAATATGTAAATGCATATATATATATATATTATAAATCCAGGACTCTATATATAATCCCCCCATCAGTCGTCTGCACGCAATCATTACACCTATTTATATAATATACGAGTAAATCCTGCGTTATCCTGCGCAAGAACTGTTATATAAAATAGTGTGTTATACATATTATTATGTAGTTACGTTATAAACACAAACATAGAAAAAAGAAAGAAAAAAACGGTGAACGATTTGCGATCGCGAATGTCTACAGGGTGCGCTGTATATATATATACACTTAAAAAACCAAAAACCTCGGACAAAACGAAAAAAACCTCGTAAATTTACGCAGGATAATTGACCGAAAACCGGTAGGGAAATATTATTTCGAGACACATGCACGCGTATAATACGTCATAATATTATAATATAGTGTATATTATATTATGTTATATACGACGGCGCGAATCGAAGATATATATATATAATAACCATTATTATCGCATAATATATATATATATAGTGTATTGTTGTCGGGGGACCCGATTGCGCGAACGCAGTCAACAGCAGGGAAACGCGCAGAAGAGCCACCGAGTATGATGATAATAATATAATAATAATGATAATAATATATTATATACTCGTGTACATAACGCGATAAGGTTTTTTTTATTTTTATTTTATAATGCACTTTTAACGGTGAAACATAATTGGTTCGTTCCCCGACATTCATATATACGTTTTTTTTTTTTTTTTTTTTTTTTATTATTCATTCTATCATTTTTTTTTCGCTCTAAAACAGCTCGCCCAATATGACCTATTTCGCCGTTTATACACCACCGCACTGCAACGCTTCCTCGCCGCCCCTTTATATATAATAATGTGCGTACCTACCGATATATGGTATAATACACTGCAGTTTGCCGGAACGGCGCGCGGCGGCGCCACCACCGATCATTATAATAATCTGCAGAACGCGCACGAAAAGTCGTATTGATGTTATAACTATTATTATTATTATTATTATTATTATTATTATTATCGTGACAAAATATAGATAGGTTATATTATTATCACAGTTGACACGTTTTTCCCCCGTGCGCGCATCTCCTCTTCACCCGGCCTGTAACGCGTATAGTTCACCACTTTTCATTGGTCCAAAATGTTGTCATTCGGATTTGAATTTTGGTGGTGATTATAAGTATAAACAAACAATTAAACATAGATTATAATAACTTAAATCATAATAAATAATATCAAATATAATTTATTAAAATTATACGCGCACTATTAAATAATTAACGAGTAAATACCGGCAAAAATACATAAGATAATATTGGCCAATATGAAGTGGTGAACTATATACAACATAAATTTAGCGTTGTGCGTATCAAAAATCTGTGATGATACCTATCTATTTCGTCATGATTATTATCATTATTTATCGTTATTATTATGACGTAGGTATTTACTGTTAGTGACCGTCCACGATTTAAAATAATATGGTTGCCCAACCATCAGTCATAATGTGACCAACGAAATTAATCTATAATCTAACATATGATTTACGTAAGGCCAGCGTTCCAAGCGGCTTAAATAATAACTTTCATTATCACAGTATATTTTTTTGGCATTAATATCATTATTATTTTGAACAACGAAACAATTTTAATTTTTAAGTGCCGCAAACTCGTGACTTGTGCGTATTACAAATTATTACAATAATTATTTTACAAATCACAAATTATAGTGATATGTTTTTGCTTAAAACATCATAATATGTAATATAGGTACAATATTGAACATAACATAAAATTTGATGGCTTCTTCTTGCAGATAATTTAATATAAAGAAAATCCAATGTGTATTCAAAGAACAGATTTATATATAATGTTCTAGATGTATTCGCAGAATAAATTAATACTTAGATAAAATAAATTTAACTTATTTTGTAGTATTTAATTTTATAATGTATTATTTTAAATTACGGTTTGTGATAACGTTTGTGAATGGTGGGATGATTTGGTAATATACGTCCGTGATTCTGATTTAAACCGTTACAAGCGCTAGTAGTACGTAAATCAGCTGTTTCTGATTTTGGGTTTAACTTTGTTGCTGTAAAAACTAGAACATTATCATAGGCCGATGGGCAACCATATTATCTTAAATCGTGTGACCGTCGTAGTTCACAAGGAAATACCCATAACAAAATAGATAGGTATGTCAGCAACATTGTGATACCGCACTTTGTGTCCCTACTTTTTACTGTGTATTAATTAGTTCTCTGCCTCTCATTGGTTACATAATATATCAAGCATAGATTTCCAAGCTATCACCACACAGAATTGAATGAATAGCGGAGAACCTAATACATGGGGAAAAGTGGGGATGCGCATATCGGACTAAAATTCGTATTATTGCCAGGCCCCGGACACTAATAAAAAATAACACGGTAAAGATACTTATCACACAAAAACGTGGCGGCCATCTTCCCGTTTGTTCATTCTATGTATTTTGTATAATCACACAGTATAGTCAGTTCAAAATATTGATATAACGATTTGTGTTTTCATAATAAAGTGATAATTTATACACTAAATAGATAAGATGAACAAACGGCAAAATGGTCGTCACTTTTTTGTTTACATGGAAGTGACCCTTCTGCTTTAATCTATTCTGTGTTATTGCTGACATACCTATCTATTTTGTCATGGAAATACCCTCTGCAGCTATATGTATATATAGTGTTTATTCCCGTATTATTTATATATATATATAAATAGATAAATATAGATGCTATAGGTATACGTACGTGAGATACGTAATAACGGCGCAAAATACAAAACGACAGTGGTGGGGGGGAGAGATAGAGAGGGGTGTGCGAACGAAACGCGATCGAGAAAGGGCCGTTTTCGATTTCCGTTTTGACTTCTGGGTTAATATTATAATAACGTAAAAGTTCAACACTAAATGTGTACATACTTCCTATATATATAATATGTATATATTTATATTTATAACATATATATATATATATATATAGACTGATACGATATGAATTGTATACAATATATAATATATATATTATGTATAAACGAATTACTTTTGATTCATTAATCATATACATAATATATATATATATATATATATATATATATATATAATATATTATGACCCGCTGCAGGGACTTATAATAATGGACTGGCGCGCTTCTATATAGCCAGCAAAAACCCTCTATCGGACAACACATAATAATATACATATTATAATTTATAATATCTGACGATCTCTAAAAAGGATACACTATATACGCGTTATAAATATGAAACAAAAAAAAAAATTTTTTTTATACCAATTTGTTCCGTGGCAATTGAATTCGTTCATCCGCTGTCGTTCGTTTTAATTAATTAATCGATTATTATATTAACAATAAATATACGCTTCTCTTTTAATACACACATCATCATCAGGTATTCTAGAAAAATTACCGATTCATATAATATAGAAACAATTTAGAAACTATATATCGTTTTAATTTTATATATATATATGGCAGACCCAAGGAAATTGCACTTTTAAGTCTATATTATATCATTTAAACCTAATAAGGTTTAGGTATAGCGAAATATATATTTTATATTAATATAAAATATATAATATAAATAAGGTATATTTTAATTTAATTTGAACGGCCTGAACATCGTTCACTACGTTCACGTTCTATTCGACAGAAACGAGTGGCGTTTGCGTGTCGTTCACGAAATATGAACGCGTCCTTCTTTCCAAACACCGAGCATTTGTGATAATTATATAATATACTCCTGTTATCTATAGATTCCTTTATTATCTATACATATTGTTATTATATTTTTGAAAATATTATGATGACAATCAGAACATCCA
This sequence comes from Pemphigus obesinymphae, assembly GCA_025469235.1. Lineage (NCBI taxonomy): Eukaryota > Metazoa > Arthropoda > Insecta > Hemiptera > Aphididae > Pemphigus > Pemphigus obesinymphae. The sequence continues at coordinate 138,157 of JAIPRL010000366.1, forward strand.
TGAAATAAACGGTAATATAATATAGTAGTTTTTTTTTTCCGCACAATTTTCACCCATTTTGATTATCACATCTTGTCCGAGTGTTTCAGTATAGGTATATATAGTTGAGGAAGGCGCAGTCCATTTAGTTAATGGGTCTATATGTTTTTAACGGTCTCCGTTTTTAGCACTCTTATATAGTTATAATATATTTCAAATTTTTAGTATTCTAGCATTTGGTAATCAAGCAAAAAGTCCAATTTAAAAATAGTTGGATAAAATGTCCGACAGTCCGTAATATATACTGTATATTTATAAATTAAATTATGCCAGATACCTATACTATTTATATATATATATATATATAGTATAATATATATCTATAGACATTATTGAACTACATACAGGACCGTAGCAAGGTCCATCAGCGCCCTTGGCGAAAAATTAATATATCGTTTTGAAACCGGCAAATAAGAAAAAAAAAAAAAGAAAAGAAAAGACCATTCGTGTACCTAATAATTTTCCTCAAAATTGATATTACTGCGTCCCTGGCACATGCCCTCTCGCCGGGGCCTAAAGCTAAGGCCCTGACTACATATTGTATGAATAATATCTATTTAATTTTATATTAATACTACGGAATTTATTGTACCTACCTATAACTTAAATTAAATTTTTTATTAAATTTTTAAATTTAAATATTTATTTTTGACATTACAATTGGAAATACAATACATTGGTAATAATAATAATAATTATTATTATAATATAGGTACCTACCTAATAAATAATAATAGTAATTTATTTCAATTATATACGATAATTTTTATTTTGTCCGGGATTTGCTAGCATATATATATTATATAAATATAATGCCAACTATTAATATTCTTATTATTTACAATTAGTGTCCCAATTTTTATTTTTGCTCTTGCGCTTTCGACGAAATTAATTTATATTAAAAAAAAAAAATTGTTCATTCAATTTTCAATCGTTTTTTAAAGATATTACTTTTCAACAAATTATTATATACGTGTCTAACGCGAGATACGTTATTTTGAACGAATTCTTGGGGACTTTTAGAGTTCGTAATTCCAAGTGTTTTTCAAGTAATCAGCTATATAAAATAATTAAAATACCTAATTGAATTGTACGCTATACCCATATATTAGATTATTATTATTATAATTATGATGGCGTCGTATATAATATGGGAAAACGAAGTGCGAACAAAAACAGAGGGATAGGGTGGTTTTCTTTTTGAGTTAATAATATGGTTTTTTATTTTATTTTTTCATCAAATTCGTTTACAATTATTAAATATATATACCCATAGGCTAACCCAGTTATACTATAGGTATATAATATACCTATATAATACAGTACGATGTGAATTAAATAAGATTAAATACGTAGATATAAACAATTTATTTTCTGTTATAATAAGTAGGTAGGTACCGCCGTAGTAGTCGTGAATAATGAATAAAATATAGCGGCGGCATGAACTCGGGGAGCGTTTTCGAATTCGGAGTTCAAATTTTTAATAATATATAAATACATTTAATTAACAGAAAAAAAAAAAATAAATAAATAAATAACGAGTCTCTTGTTTTTTAAATTTATATTATACACCTATCTGATAATTTATTTTTACAATGCAATTGCATGTCAATGGTTGTCTCTATAATACAGGAGGTAAGCACATAGGTACTATAATTCATGCGGCGATTACAATTAGTTAATTGTATTTATTTTGAAAAAATCAGATAAGAACGAAAAATGTGAATAAAACTTTATAGACAGTTTATAGTCACTGCAAAGTTTTAACTACCTATATTAGAACATATCCAATTTCGAACACGTCCCGCAAATTGCAATATAATAATATACCTATATAATAAGTAATAGGTACTCGCCTATGTATATTTTTTTACGCACATCACTAATTATTTTATATAAATTATAATATATTATACCATTGTCATACGTAAAGCCGTGTGTTGAAAGTCGTATTTTGTACACGATTTTCATGGAGAAATACGAGAATTAAAAAAAAAAAAACAAAAAAAAAAACCCGATATTATATTATTATGATAATTACTTAGGCCAGTGATAATAATAATATGTATTATGTATTATTAACGGAAACGCACGATTGTTCGCGGATACACGAGGGCAGAATTTAGCCGAGTGTATTGATTTTTTGACGGGTTAAAGGAAAAAAAAAAAAAAAAACAAGTCCACGACACGTACTATATACCTACTGCATATTATGCTTTGCTTGAATCGTGCCGTGCCCTCCGTTGAAAACTTCCACCGACATTTTATTGTTTTTATAGCCAAGTAAGTGATCGAGGTATCCCCCCCCCCTCCCTCCTATTTTGAACTTGTATAATATGCCGATATATTGAGCAAGTTTACTCAATTGCTTCAATTTTAGTTTAAGTTTAAGTCAATTTTTATACAGTTTATATTATTATATATATCATTACACTGCAGCAGTGTGGACTTCGATTCGAAGACATTCCCCTCGCATTCATATTATACGCATCTGCACACGTCTAATCACTCAACAAATTATCATATCCATATGCCCATCTATATTGTCTATTATCACATATTGTTGTAACGGACTTTAAATACAATATAATATATGATGATGGAACGAGTCACGGGCAGGCCAAAGATCTCGTTTGTTTTTTTTTTCCATCATTATTTAAATGTATAATATTGACAAACTGTAACAATACTTAAGAGGATGCTATACCCGCATTTTCTGTCTCCGTCCATCTAATTGGCAATATAGCAAAATTGTACAACGCAAAATTGAAATTATGGCATTTTGGTTAGATTTAGAGCTTAAACACCTATTA
>JAIPRL010000367.1:0-14096 GCA_025469235.1 Pemphigus obesinymphae
GTAATGGTGAATGATATGAGGAAGGTGGGAGTAAGTGAAGAAGATGCGGGAGATAGAGTTAAGTGGAAGTGTAGGACCAGGGTGGCCGACCCCAAATAGTTGGGAGAGAAGGCGAAGGAGAAGAAGAGATAGAAAAATGTATTCTAATTGTCAGGGCTGGATTTTTGTCGCCTCTGGGAAGTACCTAGCAGAAAGCCCGGCCACTATTAAAATTAATTCATTTTTTGACGGTAAATTATGTTCCAGTGACGGTTTATGTTCTAGACAATTTTATGTGCAATAATTATTGGAAATGTATGAGTCAAAAAAACTTTCGAGTGTTGAAAATAATGATAAATAATGATATATAATAATAATTAAGTTGAAAATTTTTATTTATTTCTTCGTACAAAATATTTGTTATACAGCACAATATATTACAATAATTTAGAACTGGAAACATGGTAAGTATTTTTTTTAGTTTGGAGGTGGGAAGGAGTTGTCTATGTTGGCTCTGTAAATCCAGCACGGGCAACTCTTGAGATACCTATACTTAATATTTATTGAAATGGTTTTTAAATCTATACATTTCTAATCATATTATTTTATTGTTACATATTATATGTATGTTATATATTTATGTTGGACATATTTTAGGTACTTATACACAACCCCTAAAATTGTATGTAATACACTTTGTAACACACGAATTAGCAAGTGTTTTGATCATATCAGTCAATTATACATTTCTACATATTATAATGTTAATGAGAAAAATAAAATAGGTCATTCAATGAAAAAGATGCATTCTTATTGAATTCCATCTTAAATGTGTAGTACGAAAATCAAAATATTTAAGGGGCTGCTTATACATGATAATATGTAGAATAGAAATTTAACCATTTTATCGTTTTTAATTCAATTTTGTGAACATTTTTAAAACTCGTTTATATCTAATTTTCATATTAAATAGATAAATTTTAATAGCATACATAAACTAGGGATCCCGTACAGCCCGTATTATACGGGATTGTTCCGTATTTGAATCAGATGTACCGTTGTTCCGACAAAATGTTGGAAATGTCACTTTGTTTCGTATTTTCAAGTACCAGTTTTGTAGATTTATATTTATAAATATCAAAATGTGTCATTATCTTTATTTAATTTTTAATCAATAATCAAACATGAAGATAAGAATATCTCTATAATTGGGAATTAAAAATAGCCTATAAGTATTGCCTATTTAAGTGAACGAATTAAGTAGTATAACCGAGTAATGGATAGAACGAACGTATAGTGGGATTTTTAGATTAAGGACTTTCTGATAGAAAATTTCATCTGGTTAGTACATTAATAAGAAGTAATTTTTCCACATCCTGCAGTAGTATATATGTAAAGAAAAAGTTGGGTGAAAAAACTGGAAAGTTGTACGAAAATAAAAATAAATTTTTGATTGATGGTTGACCAGCTTTTGCAAAACGGGTATATAGATATCCGACAAACGTTTTAAATAATTCCAGAAGAAAAGTCACTCGAAAATAATTTAGAGTTTTATGTTATTTATAATATTTGTGTACATGTGTTATAATTAATTTATTAAAATTTAAAAGTATAATAAAAATGTACGGTATTTTTAGAAATTAAATCTGGGATCTCTAACTTAACATCTCTTTTAAAATTGTGTAAAATATATATAGGTATTACGTTGGGGTAAATTACGGGATGGGCGTGCGTTCATATATGGGGAAAAAGGGTAAAAGCGAATAAGTCCATTTGAACAATAAATTTTTATTAAAAATTCTTGTAATTTTAATAATCCGCATCGATTGGCACGAAAAAACAACAAAAACTGTAGGTTCTTTAGCAAAAATATTGATGAAAAATTTTAACGTTTGAATGTTTTTGACAGTTTATTAATTTTTTTATATTTTCTCGAAAGTAGTGTTTTTGTACTTATTCCCTTCTACCCGGGCACCTTCTCTTATATACACATTACGTATATACAGTGTTAAGTAGAAACGTAACGGACGTTACTCGTTACTGTAACGTAGTTACTTTTTCGAGTAACGTTATAGTAACTTCGTTATTTAATTTTCGTAGTAACGTAGGAGTAACTGCGTTAGTTATCTGTAAGTAATTTTGTAAAATAACGCGTTACATATCTATAAATAAAAAAAATAAAAATGATTCTAATAAATTCGTCTAAAATTGCCGATGGCCCAGCACATGTGCGAAAAGTAGATATTTTAACGATTGTATGATTTTATGTAATAAGTAGGAGTAGGCATGATATTGAATTTTATAAATTCGACTGAAGATTATCGGAAAAAAATAAAGATATTTTTAACATTTTATTTTATTATGTTCATTTTTACATATTCAAAAATGTGTTGAAAATAACATCAATAAATAATTAGTTATGTATGTAAGTACATAACTAGTAAAAGTAATGTAACGCTCTTGTATATAGGTAACGAAAAAGTAATTTAGTTACCATTCAATTTTGTAACTAGTAACGTAACTTAGTTACTTTTTAAAAGTAACTTACTAAACACTGCTTATATATATATATATACGAGAGCGGTGTAATATGTGCATGCGTTATTTTACTTTTCTTCTTTCTTTCTCACTCTGTGTCTCGCGGTCTGGCGTCTAGTGGGGGGGGGGCAAGGGCGAAGTATGTCAACACCGCGTAAACGGGGCGTGGGTCCTCGTCTCGCGTGCAACAGGTATATACGATGTTATATATTATATACGTACAGGTATATATATATATATATAATATATACGTTACAGGTATATATATATATATATACGTATACCTGTAAGTATATATAGGTGGTATAGGCACCACAGGCATAATATTCTATCGTACCTGTATGGAATATCAGCTGTTTCGGCTATCCTGGTCCCGGGCCGGCACTATACCACCGCCGCCGCCGCCGCCGCCGCCGTCGTCGCGACCGGCAAACTGGTTTTCGTCCGGTCACCGGTGTTTTTATTTTCCCTTCGGCGCGCCAGTGCTCCGCGGTGTTTGGCGTTCGAAAGTTTTCCGTTTGTCTCGGACGCGCGCTCTCCGTTCCGTTGTTGTTTTCGTTCGTTTACGCTATCGTAAACGATCTTCCGAATCATCGTCGTTATTATCAGAGTGACATTAACAGTAGATAACAAACCAATCGTCGGCAACAGCTAGCATGTGAATCCTGCGGATCTGCTCGGCGGCAAGCAGATCTCACGCGAGGATTCACCGTCGGTCCGGGCACCGTGTGCACCACATCAAATATTGGCCACTCGAACAACTCAAGCTGGTGGTGTGTTAGCGTTTCGTTTTTCCCATTCTCAAAACGTTCAAAATTCCAATCTACATTTTTCAAAATGCATTTTTTCACATCTCTTGTTAGCGTTTTTAGACTGAAAACCAATAGATTTTATATTGTATTATTGCGTGAAAAAAAAAGTATTACTGATTTAATTGAAAAAAAAAAAATATATATATATAGAAGATAGGAAAGCCCACTTTGCGAGCTCGCTAAATTCCCGGTTTCTAAACGTATTTCAAACAATAATCTACAAGTATAAAATAAAATGAATAGTATCTATCTTAACCAAATCAACAATCGTAACTATATGTACTAATAACTACGGACGGACTCAACGGAGATATAAGTAGTTATGTTTAGAAGCTATAAAGTTATAAACTATATGTACAAATTCCATAATAGAGCTTTTTCGTATTAGGTATATTTTATCATATTATACTTTTTATACGTATAAATGAGACTCTGGGAAGAGTTGGAAACTGTAACTATATTTAAACTAAATTTAAGAAGACGCTACACCGACGCTTTTCAGTGGTAAAAACATGTTTACAAAACTCTGTTAGAACAGGTTCTCAAAGTGATTTTAGAGTTTATTAACACCTAGGTATTATCAAATCGATAGATAATACTAAATATAATACCTAGGAGTGAACTACACTACAGTTGTAATTTAATAATTATTAAACAAGTTATTGTGGTTTTAAAAAGTTAATTTTCTTATATTTTTAAATTTTAATAACTGGTTTACTAATTAGTAATTTAAGAAACTGAAATGAGGTTCACTCCAAATTTTTTTCCTTTATTAATTTAATAATAACTCTCAAGTAACTAAAATCACTTTAAGATAAAATAGATATAAATCTTTAAATAATCTTAATATTATAATCTTTAAATATGAGTATATATATATGTATTTCTTTTTAAAATTAAAACCATTTTAAAATGTTTTTAGTTCGTTTTTATAAACATGTTTTTTCAATAAATATCAAGATTGCATAACAATAGAAATGACACGAGACTACTTTTTAATTATTTATAAAACGTTTTTAAATATTTTTAAATTATAACATTTTTACTTATCTTAATATTCTTTAAAAACCGTATATATAGAACCTACTAAAAGACAATTATATATAGCGTCCTCTAAATAGTTTTTATTTTTGACATAAAACATCGAAATCACAATAAATCAACCCTTTTTGGGTATAAAACAAATGAATTATTATAAACTTTTTAATATTGAAAATAAAGAAAAATATGAATTGCCCTATTTAGTCTTTACATCTGAGTGAAATAAGATACAGACTATAGCAATATTTAGAACGTTAACTTATATGTATATATTTTACAATATTTGCATAATATGTATGTATATATTGTATATGTGTATATAACCTTGTCATGTTTGCTATCAACTCCTGGAGCACAGGAATGTAGGTCTACTTTTTACATCCTACGTAACTAATACTTCCTTCTTGAGACTTAAAGAATATTTTTTTGCAGTTCATACACTATATTGAAGTGAAATAATCGATAAAGGACTAATCCCGAAGTATTGTGCGATTGTCAGGATTCCTCGAAACTCATTACAATATAGTTTTCTTGCAAGAAAGCTATTGATTATTTTTTCTGAAATGTTGTTTATTTAAAACCAAAACACACACAAGAAAAAAATACTTTCATTTTTATAAAAAAAAAAAGATATAGATTTAATAATAAATAATATTCCACAAATAAATGTGGTTTTTTTTTTTAAATTTTCAATTAAAACAAATATTTCTAAATGTATCGAATCGTTTTCAACAGAGTTTCTAAGTACTAATATTTATTTTATATATATACTATTATTTATATTTTTTGTATATATCGATGATAATATTTAAGTAGTACCGTTTTAAAAAGAAATCATCACGTTTAATTTCAATAGAGAAATGTTCATAAACGCCTAAACCTATACTAAAAATTTCAGTGATCCAATAGGAATAATGTACCTGGCTTGATTTTTTAAATAATACTGAAAACAAAACAAAATTTTTGGAAAAATTGCTTATAAGTTAGAATATTCATATTAATTGTAATTGAGCTACGGCTATAGTATAATGACTATATTAAAATAGACAGATTTATTCGTTAGATAATAATATAATATAATAATATAATAATAATAATATAATATATATATATAGTTACATGTACCTATATAAGTACCTACATATTGTATTATATAATTAACACGTAGGTACTTTTAAAAAAAATGTTCTTCATAATTTTTCATATTCAATATTTTTAACCAGAAATTCATAGACAATATAATTTATTGGTTATTGCAAAGATTGTTTTTAAATTAAACCATTTGAAATAGGAAAAACAATTGGATATAGATTACAATGTATTAATATTAATATAATTGATATACCATATGTTATTCAAACTAGGAGAGAAACTTAGGTCGAATAATAATTGATCTTAAGCTAAACTTCGGCAGGTGTCAAGGTTCAGTGGGTTTTATAGTATATATTGCATTATTATGTAAAAAAAAAAAACCCGTCGGGACTATATATATTATACAATATAGGTATATTTGCCTTGAATGCATTTTGACGGTTAAAAAACGGACAAACTGGAGACACGTGTTCAAATTAATTATATATAACAATACTCTCACGGTAAATATTGTTTCCGGTAATTATTATTATAACATTTATTGTTGTCTGTTATTTTTCGGCGTTTTTATCGTAGTCGTGTCTCCGCGAGAGACGTCACTTAAGAAATATTACTATGTCTACGCAAATAGAATTTTTATTACAATATATATTTTAATAATCATCATTATAACATCGTATTGTTCCCAATCGTATCACACACGACATATCACCCACGTGTATTTATTTTCCACAACAATATATAACATTTAATGTTCAACCCTTTGTCTATAAAGTGTGCAATTTTTCACGAACGATTTCCGACCTATACGACGGTATAAATAATAAAATGTACACCAACCGACGATAAAATAAACGACCGTTGCAGGTTTTAAACGGAACACCCAACTTCTCGACTATTATACGTGTTTATTAGTAAACGTTTTTTTTTTTATCGTCGGTTGTAAAAAATTATTATTCTGGCACTCGTTTACACGGAATCAGCAGTTTTTTTTTCTCAAATCGACGAAGCAAATACTATACGAACGGCTCGTATAACACCTATAATATATAGGTAGTGTACCTATACTAATAATACGAAATATACGAAAAAAGTCGACGCGAGTATATAGTTCTTTTCTCCAAGACGATATTGTATTTATGTTGATTTTATGTTATACATAAAATTTTGCTTAGTATATATTATTTTTATATAGTAATACGATAGTCGAATTTTGTCTCTACGAAACGTAAGGAAAATTTTCGTACAAAACTCGATTTTGATCCTGTCAAATATAGGTTAACGAGTTTCTCCAGTTAAATGACTCGTATTAATCGTACTACTATACAGTGTTAGATGTGGTAACATTATAATAATAACTATAATGTATGTACCTAGAAAAAAAAAAAATTTATTTTTAGTGGTTTTAATTCGTTAGTCTGTAACGCAATATTATTAATACATACCTATATGTATTTTCGTTATTTTTTATGACTTATACAAAGAGTATCTAAGAACAAATTATTTATATTATCTGTATATATATATTTTATATAGGTATATAATATATATTAGGGTGGTCATTAGTCATAAGGGAAAAGAAATAAGATTAATATATTTGATATGTGACCCCTCCGAATTTTTTTTAATACTATAAGAAAATTATTTAAGTGAAATTTAGTGACGATAACTCACCTTCTTAACGTACTCTAAATTAGTTGACAATTAACAAAGGGTAGTTTTTTAGTTTCTTTAAATTTAATTAAAAAACTCCAGCACTTAACGTAAACATTATAGAACATAATACAAAATATTACATTTTTTTAATAATATATTTATTTAAGTGTAAAATTAATTTAATTTTAAAATATTACACCGTATATAATATATATATATATACATAATGTATAATGATTAGTTATATTACATATATATATATTATATACCTACTTATAGAAATATAAAATATTGAGATATTATTATGGTATTAACTATTAATAGCAAAGGAGCATCTACTATAGTTAAAGCGTTAATTTAAAAAGCTTAAAAAAAAAATTAACTTTTTAACTTTAAACTATTAACTAATTAGTTGAAACAATGGAAATTTAAACTAGTTAAGTTGGAAAAAATAATTCTTAACTAATTAAGTAAAACAAGTTAATACATTGGGAGCGAAGGTTTTTGGTGAATTCATTATATATATATTGTAATTAAAATAATTGAGATATAATAATTAGGTATTAAAATTACTACTTAATATTTAAAAATCTAATATGAAAACATTTAATATACTATTTTGAATAATTTGTAGATTCAAATCATAATTTTCTATTGGGAAGTAAAATAAATCAATTTTATCCTAACTGAATTAAGTTAATTTTTTCCATTTTAACTTTAAGCTTAACGAGTGAAAATATATTTTTTTTAAACATTGATTTTAACTAAAGGCTTTTAAGTTAATTTAATTTAACTAATTTAAGTAAATTTTTTTCATTATCTAAGCCATCTTTGAATAATAGTTTATATATAACTTAATGCCTACCTATTGATATTTATTTTTTTTTTTCAAAATTTGATGTTGGTTTGATATCGATAGGAAATTGGCTTTAGATGGTAACTTATACATACCATTTTTTAACTTTTCCAGTAGTTTCCTTAGGAAAGAAGAAAAACTTCCTTCTATATGGTGTATTATACAATTTTTAAATTTCAATTGTAACTAATATTTATGTAGGTATTAGACCAAGCTATACTCAGAATAGTTTTTATCGAAAGAAGTTAATTGCTTTCAAATTCAATATATCCACGACCAGTATCGTACCAAACGAGCGAAGTACTTCCACTCATTACTGACCGGCTTTTATAATTTGTTATTTTTTCCATTGCTATACTTTCTGACTTTCTTGAAAATTGAAATCTATATATATATATACATAAGAAAAAAAATTCAAATAATTATTGTTAACGTATTAGTTTTATAGGAATGCAATCATTTCTTTATATTTATTATTTATAAAAGGAAAGGTATTTTACTATACAATCGATAATGATAAGCTCATTATTCTCAGAAATAGTTGTAACTACTAACTGCACGATTGCACTAAAATTGTTCTTTATAAAATCTATTCTTTAAACTATATAAACTGTTCCAAAGAACAGAACAATAATAGCTCATTTAGTTTCTTTTTTTTTTTTTTGCACATATTTCCTAAAAAATCTTCAAAGTAGGTTTGTACTGAAAAAAAGCAAATAAAATAAAAAAGTTATTAAACACATTAGTTTTAAAAAAATATGAAATAGGTTTGTAATTTATATAAAATTATATTATAATATTCGCGCGAGCGCGCGAGTGTGTAGAAGATAGGTATTATTTTATATATTATATAAAGATAAAATTTGTTCATTATGTTATGCATTATTTTTTTACACATTCTTTTATCAGTGTATAAAGCCTTTTTGTAAAATTCTATTGTTAGGGCATAAAAAATATAATAATTATATTATATGAAATATACATAGGTACTAGGTATATATATATATATTATACTATTATTATCGGAAAAAATTAATGTTTTGCAATTTACTGGTCAACAATAGATTTTTAATTATTTTAAGTCGTACACGATTTCCATAGACGAAAAGGATAATAGTAAAATAATGGTAATTTATATATTACGAGGTAAGAGAGTGTAAAATTATAATCTAACAATATTTTTTTGCAATAAAGTAGATTCAATGGATATTCTTCAATCACTATAACGATGCATTATTAATTTTGTTATGTTTTGTACGTTTGTCAAGTAAATTTAAATATTTTAAAATTGAATAACTTATATAACATATATTATGTAATATTTAATAATAATTAATGTCAAGTACAATAAATTGCAAAGCGCTTTTCTTCTTTAAAACACGTTTTATTAAAACGATTTTTCATTGATATTGTATTAGAACAATTGAATAATAGTACTTACGAAAAAACGAAATACAAATAAAACTATATAGTGTTATGGTAAAATTATTTATGATATACGTAATATGTATATTAAACAAAAATCAATATTTGATCACGTATTGTATTATAGTTTTATAAAAGATTGGTCGGTATAAATAGGTATAGTGAAAATAAAATATAAAATGGCAAGTTTCATAAATTGTAATTATATATGAATAAACGATAAAATAGTAAATTATAGTAAAAAATGAATGGGTAAAAACAATTATATTAAAAATGTAATAAATGATAATACCTATTATAGTTTATACGTATTTGTATCATAAATTATTTGGTTCTTCAATATAATATGTGTTACCTATTCTATAATTTTCAAAAAGTGTAAAAACACACGTTATACTCACTATCGGACATCATTACTTATATTCTACGTGACGATAGCGAAATACGTCGTAGTTTGTACAATCCTATAAATCCTATGAAATATTACTTTTTCATACATATATTTTTATAAAAATAGAGATAGTTTTAAAATTAAATTGTAAAAATTGGTATACTGGTACTTATTTAAAATCAACACTTTTAAGAAGTATGTAACTATCAATTGAAATCAAACTAAAAAACCAATACAACTCGCGATACTTTCTCAGTTTTCTAAATATTATTGTATGGTCGTTGATATTATTGTTATATATCACCTGTTAAAGTACAAATAATTTGATACAACCTATTACTAAAATATGGATATACATTAATCTGATAATATTTTGTTTACGAGTGTTATGCACCTAATCGATTTGGTTATTGGACAACCAGCCAATAAATTGTTCATACAATAACAATGAATATTATCATTCGAAAAACAGAAATACTTAACAACTATTTATTAATTTTACGTCCTACTATATATATTTTATCGCTACGAAAAACCCTTCAACTACTACGTAGATTTAATTATAAACAGTGTATCATAAACATGTTACGAAACGATACAAAAATCAGATTGGTTTATTATAATTTATACTATCGACAAAGCCGAAAAAATAATGCTATCAATATTGTATATGTAGGTAGTAGGTACACTTGACTATATAGGCACTTAAAAAAACCAAGTAAAAAACTAAAATCCTTAGGATGGTATAGGTACATCGGATAATTATATACGTCATAATATGTATAACAAAAAGTCAAAAGAATTAGCAGTCATTATTCCATAGATCTCATTAACAATAAAATATTAATATGTATAATATAAAGCGGAAGTTAAGATTATTTTTTTAATTATCAACTGCAGTTGTTTTTATTCGAATTCGAGTGTTTGGGAAAAAATTTTTTGGATGTATAGCCATTTAAATTATTTATATTTATATACTTGTTAGTTGTTATTATTTTATAAATAGGTACATTAAGTAGTTAAAGTAAATGTATAATATCGGATGTCACTATAGAAATATTGTTTTAAATGATACCGAAATTCCATTGATGAAATGTATTTATGACAAACAGAATGAAGGGTTCTATTTTTAAACTATTCTTCAATTTTTTAATTTCACAAATTTTGTTTTGAGTTAAAGAGGACGTTTTATCCCTAATTTTTAAGGAGTACTATTATATATACTCGTAGGAAATTTTAAAGATATTTTAAGATAAATGAAAAACCGACAATTAGAATGTGTTTAAAAAGTACATTTTGAAAGTAAATTTATTGTTTATCATTTCTTATTGTTGTTATTTTTTAATGTATTTATACAATTTTATTGTGAATATTTTTCTCACATTTTTAATTTTTATCAATATAAGAATATTGTAAAAATATTAAATAATACAAAATAAATGATAAAAGTTGTTAAAAATATATATAGGTAATATATAAACGAAATATATTAGTAGGTAATTAGTGATTTCGATAATAGACAAAATGAGAGACAATAGATTGAAATGGCTCGGACATGTTTTAAGGAGGAAAGACTCGGGAAGAGACAGAGGCAATAAGACAAGTAAAGGAAATTTATGCAGAAGGGAAGAGGAAAAGAGGAAGACCAGAAAATTGGTAATTAGAGGTTATATAGTGATATGGAAAGGGCTAGCGTAAGTGAAGAGGACGCGGGAGGTCGAATCCCAAGTTGAGGATCCGCAAATAGTTGGGAGAGAAGGTGAAAGAAAAGAAAAGAAGAATTTTTTACTCTAAAGAATTAATTAAAATACAATTGATTAGATAAAAGTACAGATATTTCTCAAATAGGTAGGTAAGTACTGTTTCAATAAAATAGTTACATACTTACATATTCTAAAAAATATTCTAAATATATAAAGTGTTCAATTTAATTACTTATATTTAAATATTTTACAAGTCTGGTAAAATGGGATTTTTGTGATCAAGAAATACGTATAGGACAGTTACAAAATCTAATGTACCTATGAATTGTGATCTCATGTACAGGAACCGTATTAATGAAAGAAACCTTGATTTATTTTTATTTTGGTGTAATGTCGACCAATAGGTATTATCTATATGTAATAATGCTATTTTAGTAAACGTGATTAATGAAAATAATATAACATATTTGTAGTTTGTATTCGTATTTATATTTTATTTTATCTAGACCACATATTATGCATTTAAATAACAATATTACTAAAACATATGCACGTAATTCAGTGCAATAAGCAAGGTAATTTAGTGCAGATTATTTCACGCATTTTTAATATAATAATATTATAACAATTTTGTAATTATTTAATTTTATGATAGGTACCTACTAATTTTCAAACGTATTTGATAATGTACGAGTATACAACTTTTACTACCTACTCGTATTTTATTACTATATAATAAATATATTATTAAATAAAAGTTCATGTTTATGATAATTATTGTATAAATATTATTAATACACTTGTTGATACAATCAACATCTCAAAGCCGTTAAAGGAAACTGGTCGTTCCTTAATAGTAATCTTTTAAGCTAAATATTTTAGAATTCGTGATAAATTACATGTTTATAAGACATTTATAGTTCTTGAAGATAAAAGTGAAAAACCGTAGTAGGTACATTATATAGAGTTTAGATAAGTACTATTAAGTTGGTAGAAATACTGCTAAAGATAATATTTCATTTTAACCCTTTATAGGTTAATGGTATAATAATTTACCAGCCATGAAGATGATTTTTTTTTTTTGTTTCATCATAAACTCGTTGAATGGATCGCCACTTTACATATCAATACAACCGTTAAATTCAGAACAAAATTATGGGTTTTTCGTTTTTTCGATTATACCTGTTAGTAGTCAGGTATAATTTATTTTTGTAAGTGAAAAATTGAAAAATTATCTTATTAAGTGGTACAAACTTGGTGAGATTAATTTGAGATTTTTAATTTACTTATTAAAAAACCGGTTATTAAAGTTTAAAAAATTAACATTTTTAAATACTTCATTTCGATTTTTAATACATTAATTTTAAAAGAGTTATCGTGTTTAAAAATTTTAATTTTTTAAACTTTAATTACTGTTTTTTAATAAGTAAATTAAAAATCCCAAATTAATTTCATTCCAAAATATTGTTATTTATTAATTTGATAATAGGTATTTTTACTCGGAAATTATTTTATGAACCCGTTTTAACAGTTTTTTGTAAAAATATTTTTTTAACAAAGTAGTGAATACACAACAATGGAAAGTGTACTAATATGGAACTAATTTTAAATTACTTTTAAAATGTATTAAAATATTTTTTAAATTGCTAGATTTTTATATTTATAAAAATGTCTTAAAAATTGCCTATATAGAACCCCTAAAAACGAATGTGCAACGTTCTTTTAGTTACAACATTTAAATGTAAAGTTAACAGTGATAAATTTTGAATTAAATATTTAATATAAATTAGACTGAAGTAGAATTATAAAAAATTTAAAAAAAAGCAATACTTTTTATTATATATAATCTATATATACGACTATACTAATATACGAGTATATATTTATCATATATTTTATAGTGTTATGTATCTACCTATTACGATTTTATTTGTAAAAAAGTACCTATAATAAATTTGATTATTAAAATTTAATTGCATAATACAATTTATGAAAACAGACTATGCAAATTATACAAATAATTATTCGTTATTAAAAAAAAACGTTTAATGAAAATTTCGTTTTTTGTTAAATTGTTTTTCTTCTATTAAAAAAAAAAAAAAAATAAATAAAATGGACGTTATTAGGGGGTAAAATCACTTCATCCGTCCGGTAGGATAGTAGTAATTTATTAATCATTGCATTCTATAAAACAATTTTGAGTAGATCTTAGTAAAATATAATTTACAAGTACTGTAAAACTTGAAATTTTTAATAATATATATTTCTGTCATAAAAATCAATTTTCAATTTTATGACTATATTAAATATAATTTCAGTAATATATAGTAACGAATGAATTTGATTAATTATTTAAAAAAAAAATTGACCTATGTATTTTTTTTTAAATTTACCGTTATAAAAGGTAGTTTTTCTTTATGATTAATAAAATTACTAGAAAATCAAAAAATGATCATACAGGATTTCCATGGACGAAACTATACAAGGGCGTCCATCTAAGAAAACTCAGGGGGGGGCGAAATTAACGTCATAAACCAAAAACCATATATAAGATATTTTATTTTATAAATTTACATTATATTATTTTTACAATATTACATTTT